>BPLS01000163.1:4356234-4374790 GCA_019656275.1 Rhododendron kiyosumense
CTCTCTCTCTCTAACTTTTTCCTGAATCTAGCAGCCTAGCAAGTGGCACGTACAGTTACCTTTTCTCTTAGAGTAAATTGCACTTACCTCCCCTAAGGTTTTTGACAATTACAAACACCTCCCTTCACGTTTTTAAAATTGCACTTACCTCCCCTGTCAGAGTTGTCAGGTAACTTTTGCTAACAGAAGTTGCACTTTTACTTTTTTACCCCTTCACAAATTTTCTTACTACAATGTTATCTATTTGAATGAATAAAAAACTCAAAAAATACAAAACTAACCACCTTAATTAACATTTGACCAGTCACCTCTTCTCTATATGGAGTCTCAATTGAAACTTTTTATTTTCATTTATTCTTATTTAGTTCTTTACCAAATTCCTTAATCATTCTATATATGGAAAAGTATAAAATTGAATCAAATGTAATAAAAGTTCCCTAACAAGTACTGTAACAACCAAATAAATTCAAAAAAAATTTAAACATAGTTAAAAAAAACTTTTTTAGTAGTTTCTTTTGTCTTTGTAGCAAAAATTAATTTGAGATGCCAAATATTCTTTTTAGTTTTTCCTTGGCTCAAAAAAGTAGCATACTAACTTTTAAGGTGGGTTTTAAAAAGAGTTATGTTTGGTTATTTTCAGAGACTTATTTATACTTATACAAGTTGAGAATACAAGCAAGTTTTTTTTTTTTTCCCTGAAAACGCAAAGAAATAAATTTTCATTCATGCCAAACTAAACTTAATTTCACATAAATGCCAAAAATTTAAACATGAGTTTATACATGTGTAGCCTGAAGCCAAAAAAATAAATAAGTAGTTGATTAATATTCTAAAACACCACCGTATCTTAGAACCACCCATTCACTTATTACAAATCTATGGACATTAAAAATTTAAAAATTTAACTCTTTTTTTGGCTTTTTTCTCATAGTTAGTGAACCTTTTTAAACTTTAATTCAATTACTTTTAATTTTTTAGTTTGTCTCAACGAGTAGAATAAAAAAATTAAAATACCATGGACAATATTTTTCAAACTTTAAAAAACCCCGAAATAATCAAAATAAATTGGTTTATCTTGTTTATTTAATTTAATTTGTTTTAGATTATAATAATTTTCAAATTGGTCCATATTTTTCTACTTCTTAGATTCCTCTTATGTAGAGAAACCAAAAAAAGTAATAGTTTTTCTCCCAAAACATAAAAAAGTTCAGAAGAGACAACAAAAAAGACGTCACTTTTGGTTAGCCCAAAATGTTGAACATGTATTCTCTATTGTTGGTGTGTACATATATCATCAACATGTGGTGTTTCGATGTATGTTTATTGCACTTTTCAAAATGTAAAAGAGATAATAAAAAGCTATATAAAGACAAGAGATGAGGGCAAAATGGACAATAAATCTCCACTTTTGGCTGACCTCACCAATTTCCGTCATCTTTAGTGACAGCTGACTAACGGTTGGGGGTATGTGCAGCCGACAACTAAACCAGAGGGGAGGTAAGTGCAATTTCTAAAACCTGAAGGGAGGTATCTGTAATTGTCAGAAACCTCAGGGGAGGTAAGTGAAATTTACCCTTTTCCTAATTTATTTATCTATTCCATTTTCAAACACCCCCCGTAACGCCCGATTTTACAAATAATCTTCGGAGGCATTAAATATTAATATAAAGAAAAGTTTGTTTTATTAATGACTAAAATAGATAATTCGACATAATAAATTGTTTATTACAACCGAATATGGAAATACTAAATTTGACTGTGGTATTGAATTTTAACAAAACTCAGAGCTGATTCCTAAGCTTGATATGGATCCCAAGCATACACTGGCTCAGTCTCCATCTCCGGATTCATCTCTAGATAGTACTGCCCTCCTTCAGGATTATGAGTCTCCACCTAATTTTCTGTAAAATCTGAAACGAATGCCAGACAATCCGTGCCTGAGTAAAAGAGTTCACCCCATAGTATAATCCAACCTAATCACCCCTCATACATTACAGGTAGCAAGTAACAATATATTATCAATGCAGAAAAGTAAAATAGAAGTAGTTCACATAATCTATTCATTACTGACCAATAGCCTAAGGGAAAGCTAGTTATGCCCGGACCATAACTAGGGTTCGCCTACCTTAATCACCACTGGACTCTCACCAGTTCTATCATCACAAAACATCATTGGACCACTCGCACGGTTTTATCATTACAAATATCACTAGATCACCTGCCAGGTTTTATCATCACAAAACATCTCTGGCCTATCCGCCAAGTTTTATTATCGCAAAACGTCACTGGACCAATCGCTAGGTTTTATCACCACAAAACATCTCTGGCCTATCTGCCAGGTTTTATCATTGCAAAACGTCACTGGACCAACTGTTAGATTTTATCATGACAAAACATCTCTAGCCCATCCGCTAGGTTTTAAAACATCACTGGGCAACCCGCCAATTTCAAATCACATCACTGGACAACCCGCCAGTTTCAAATCACTTCACACAATCCACCTACATGAATCATTAACATCTCTTTCTCCTAAATAACCATCACCTTGTAACGTCTAGGTGAAATCATACTCGTGAACCACCCCATGTCTTCTAGGGTCCAATCTATCACAATAAATCAAGAGTCGAAAAAAAATAAACAAGTAATCAAAGTGATAATTGAAATAAATAATGAGCGGGACAATCACGTAATTTTTTATGAATGGGTCGTTGCCCTTTAATCTTGTATGGCCAATAGATTAAATTTAATGTAAAAAATTTTATCTAATAAAAGTTTTATAAGGAAAAATATGTTTAAGCTTGTTTTTATAAATCTATATTGATTAATAACTAAATTGCTTACATTAAGTAAATAAACATATTAAAATAACTGACATGATCTTAATAGGAGTCCTATGGTCCTACGCAACGTGATTGAGTGTCAAAAATCGATTCCGGAGGGTCGCGAGATTATTTTAAATAAAGATTTTACCGAAAATTACCGAAAGTAAAATAATTACGTAATAATTAATCTATTAAATAAAATATGTTGAGGTTAACAAGGTTTTATCTTAGGAGTGTAACGAGTTTAAAAAAATTATTCGGGCATTAATAACATGGTTTATAAGGTTGCAAAGTTATTTCAAATGAAAACTTTGTAAAATAAATAATAAATAGATAATTAAATAAAAAATATTTGATATTAACAAGATATCATCTTTGAGGTGCGAGAAGTCTAGGAAAAATAGTTCGAGTGTCAAAAATGTTGTTCGAAAGGTCGCAAAGTCAATTCGAACCATTTTTATTGAAAACCGAATGGAGTTTTGCGGCCGCAATGTTTGACTTGGTCAACCTTACGGTGGGAGCTTCCACCGCTATGTTTTCTCTGGAGCTTGCGGCCCAAACCTTGCGGCTGCAAGGTTGGCTCGGGAATATTTTTTTTGTGTTTTGCTTCGTTCTTCGTGCATGGGACCATATGGGCTATGGCTTAGGCCTAAAAATACATAAATATACTTAGGGAAGAGGTTGGATAGGATTATAATACCTTGAGTTGGTCGAATTAAATCAAGATCGAAACTTTGAATTTAGAGAAGATGACTTCGGATTTGGCTATGGCGGAACCTTGGGACCGAATTGAATGTTTTTTGGTGATGCTTTGGGTTGTAGGACGTGATTGGTGAGTTTGAATTGTGTTTTGGTTGGGCGTAGATACGAAACCCACATTTCTCTCTCTCACTTTCTCTCTCTAGAACTCCATGGATTGGAGCTTTAATTGGCCATGGTTTTCTCTTGGTTCTTACTCAGTGGAGTGTGGAGGGTGTAGCAGTATGATCGTGGGTCAATGAGGTGGGGTATTTATAGGTGAATTTTTTAAAAGAAGGATAAGATCGAATTTAATGGAGTTGGGTTCATGGGACTTGGAATGGACGAATTAGGGCCGAATTTGGGGTTAGAGAAGAAGCAAGGAATGGATATGCATGAACGAATTGAATTCGTACTTTTCTTGGGGGTGAAGGAATTTTTTGGTTTGTGTGAGGGGGGATGAATTTGATTTTCTTGGAGATTAAGAAAGAGAGAGAGTGTGTGTGTGAGCTATGGGATATTGAAGAGAGAGAGAGAGACATTGCAGGAGAGGAGACAGAAGAGATGCATGCATGCACCGTATATATTTATTTGTAATTATAAATGCATGTATATATATTATGAAGATAAAAAATTAAGACCTAACAATATTATCGCTATTATTATTACTAAAAAAAATAGGATCGAAAATCTGGGTCGTTTTGTTACTAAAAAAATAGGATGTTTTCGTTTTGTTACAATAAAATTGAAACTAATATTAATTATTTTGGAAGATTTAAAATTGAACCGAACCATCATACTTATAAAGTCGATCAAATTTTTCTATAAATGGTCCTGTTTTTTTTCATTTTTTGAATGAAAAACTAGATGATTTGTTTGTTTAGTAAATAGCTAAACTCGAGCAAAATTTTTGACTTGTTTAATTAACAATTTGATGTCGAGGTAGTCACAGCTCGGCTCTATAATTTTTTAATGTTTCGATTCCTCCCTTTGAATAGAACCAATAATCCATAAAAAAAATTGACGTGAAATGTACAAACACAAAAAAATTAAATTAAAAAAAAAAAAACCAAATAGGCTTAAAAAGCCGAAAGACCTCACAGAGTTTTGTCCATTTATGAACGTGTTTCAACCCATATCGGGGGAAGACAATAGAGAAAGAAAAGAAGGAAGGGGAAACGAGGGAGAATAGAAAAGGGTGGGAAGGAAGGAAAACGGGTCGAGTCGGGCGGTTTTGGATCTGGCTTGACCCATATTCGATCCGACCCATTTCAATCCGTTTACTATTTGACCCGTCCATATTTGACCCGCGACCCCTTTCAACCTGCCCAAACCCGCTCATTTGCCACCTCTAATATAAACCCATATATACATGGGTTTAGATGGATTCAATATGGGTTAGAATAAAACACTCATACAGTTATACTACCCTTTTATCTGATGGAAAAAAAGAAAGTCTTGCACTTCACCCTAGCTACACATCAATCTCCCTCGCTCTGTGTGCTGATTAGCACCTAAGATTGTATAATCTTGGATTAGCACCTAAGATTGTATAATCTTGGGGCTTTAATCCTCTAATTTGTAGCTTTTATATGTTTAACTCGTCGTTTTTATTCGATAATGCAAGCAAGGTATTTTTGTGCGTGTTTCAGGTAAAACGTGCTAATAAGGAGGTTTTGAATGCCAATCAAGTTCCAGGATGGAACCAAGTGTTCAAGTACCTGGCGGCATACGTTTCATTGTCACCGGATCCTAACGGTGTTGCAAGAAGCTTCGGTGAACGGCCGGTGGTCTAATATGACATGGAGCGAGCCAAAGCTCATGAAGCAAGGCAAGTGCATGGAGGATGGCCATCGAGGGCATCCGAGAGTCCAAAGCCACAAGGCATACCTCCGCCAAGTCCCGTTGATCATGTAACGAAGCATTGGAGGGCCGTCGGGGCATGACAAGGCATGATGGCCCAAGCTGACCCTGTTCTGCAGTTTTCACACAGAGGTATCAATACCTCATTTTTGAGCTTTTGGTACCATCTAGCCGAATTGGAAGACAGTTTAGTTGGTACCAATACCTCGTTTTTGAGCTATTGGTACCAGAGCCCGTAGTGTAGATTTTTTTTAACTTTTCCAACTTTCTATATATGAAAAGTTTCTACTTCTAATATGTTTTGGGGATATTTTGGGAGCCTTTTTGTCCATTGTAAGGCTGATTTTATAACCTCTATAAATAGGTTTGTATGCCATTTATGGAGGATATAAGCCATTTGTTAGTCTTGAGGCCTAGTTCTCTAGTTTTTGCTTTAGGATTTCCATTGTTAGTCTTTCAAGCTTTTCAAGTTATTTTCTTCAAGAACTCAAGTAAGTTTAAGTGTTTTGATGTTTTCTCATTTATTAATGTTGTAGCTACAAGTTCGGTCTTCATAGAAATCTAGTTTATTTCTGTTTTCATCGGTGAAGCATGTTTTCATTTTCTAGCATAACTTCTAGTTTTTTTCCTATGAGTGAGTAGTTAATTGGTTTGGTCATGGGGTGAGATGAACCCTATGAATTAGTAATTTAAATGGTTTCACCTAAACTTTAGCTCGATTTCCTGCTTTTTGAATGAATTAAACTCATGATTTCCTGCACTGATCATGGGGTCGGTGGCTTCTTTGATCAATGAAGTTTATCGCCTTGTGCTACATGCTCGATAATCTTACGCATGCGAACGATCTATTTTCGTCTCTCACCTGCATTAAATGAGTTCAGTTTGAATTAATGCCTTGAGTTGAGTTACAAGTAGTCTTCAGTTTTTAATTCTTCAAGTGGAATCCGAACGGTTTCGGTTCACTCATGAGTTAGATGAAAGAACCGTTTTATGGCTGAGTCGTGGGTAAATCAATCCCTTTGACTCGACCCTCTTTAATCTAGTTTAACTTCAAGTTCAATTCCGTTAATCGAATCAATCACAAGTTGGCTGCTTGAAAGCCTTGCTACGTACTTACTATCTAATCCAAATTCGCTAAAGAAGACTTCTCTGTGGGAACGATCCCGGTCTTACCGGTTATTATGCTTTCAATGACCTAGCCCTACGCTTGGGCTGTGAACCTTTCTAAGAGGTTAGGTCCAGACGAAGCATGTGCTATCAAATTTAACTCTCACTCCCAGTCTCTCCGATCCGACGGTCACGATCTCATCATCACGGTGTCACCCAATCGAATGCCTCACCCTCCCCTTTCAGCTCTTCTCTACGTAAAGTCGCCCTAAAATTACATGCCCTTTTTAATATGCTCTCTCTCTCTGCAATCCAAATCATCTCTTCCCCATATACATACATCTCTCTCTCTCTCTCTCTCTCTCTCTCTCTCTCTCTCTCTCTCTCTCTCTCTACATGTGTATGTTTCTGTATCCCATTGCAACAGATTAAACTCCGTTCTTCTTAGATGGCATACGTCTATTTCTTTCGTCATAGTACTCGGTTTCTTTTTTTGTGTGTGTGTATGTTTGTGTTTTTTTTTATCCGCGTTTATTTGTGTGCTTAGTTTGGTGCATTTGTTAATTGGAGTACCCTTTTTTTTTTGGACGGAACAGTGCAGTTTTAACTTCTTGATGTTTTACTTTTTAATTTTTTGGTTCCTCTCTTTGAATAGAATTAATAATCCACAAAAAATTGTCGCAGAACGTACAAATAAAAAAAATTAAAAATTGGCTTTTATAGCCGCTGTTTACTATTTAACCTATATTTGATTTGTGACTCATTTCAACTAGCTCATTTACCACCTCTACTCAAAGTGTTGTGACAAATTTACTTTAGTGTTTGATACTCTATTTTGTAAATTGATGTCTTCATTAAATACATTTCAATGTGTTGACAGAATTGTCATGGAATGCTTGTTTGTAGCTAGATAAAAATATGTGCGTATTACAACTAACAGCAGTAATTAGTATAAATATATGGTTTATTATAAGGAAAAAAAAATTTGCCTTTAGCAGCGGATCTCCCAATGCTTTTGGAAACCAACGCGTCACTATAGATATATCTGTACTGGCGCGTTGCTATAGAGTTTTACCGACGCAGATCTCCCAACGCTTTTGGAAACAACTGGTATACCGTTGCAATGTCTATAGCAGTAGTACTTACCCCAAAAAAAAATGTCTATAGCAACAACGCCTTTTGACATCTTTAGCGACACTTTCGATCGTTGCTATAGAACAATTTTTCTTGTAGTGAAAGAAGATGGTATGGTCAGAGGTAGAGGTATGTAGGGGCCCGGGGGGCCCCGGCTTCCCAAGGGTCTGAGTTTAAAATTTTTATTTTATATGTACTTGATTTTAAATATTATTGATAATTATTCATATATAGTTATTTACAATCTTAATAATTTTGCTTCGATTTGATAAAAAATTGGTTATTTTATATTCTTATTTCTCAATTTCTTTCATAAAGAAACAATAAGCACGTGACAGTTAAAATAGCCTAAAGAATCAATTCAATATATAAATGTAATGAACTGAAAAGAAAAATCCTTATGATTTAATAATTATACGTTTTGATAAAAAAATATATGTCTATTAAGCCGGCTCCCTCGGTAACAAAATCAAGGCTCCGCAACTGGGTATGGTTGCAAGGCCTTCTGGACGAGTTGGGAAAGACAGTAGAGAAAGGGGTGTTGCACAGTGAATCCATCCTTTCACTTGAGAATGAAGCACATACAGTTGAGGTATCACTTTATTCGTTCGCTTCTCGATAGTGGAGAGTTGTTGCTTGAAAAGATCTGTGGTGCTAAGAATCCAGCACATATGTTGATAAAGGTTGTGACAGTTGACAAGTTGAAGCTGTGTAGCTTTAGTTGGTCTCCAAACTTGAGGTTGTGGAGATAGTTGTTATGGGTGTTCTGTTGATGACTGATGGTGTTTGTTGATAACTGTCGAAATTTGGGGGAGTGCTGCGGATCAGTCATCAAGTGAGACAATTGTTGAGCTGTGAAGAACTGATCGTGACTGAGGTCTCTGAAAATCTCGCCCGGCCGGTAGCCCGTGCCAAGATGAGCAGGCTGTGGTCTCCAAAAATCCCGCACGGGCAGCCCTAAATCCAGCCAGGGTGGTCGAGGGCAAGAAAAAATATGCGTTTCAACCCCTTTTGGATTTTTTTGATGTATTAGATTGCTTAAATTATAAAAGCAAAGCTAGGGCAACCCCCATATGTAAATTTGTTCATCTTTTCATCATAGTAAAGCACCCTATTAGAATAGTTTAGTCCCACATCGGATAGTCATGTTATGTAATGAATCTCGACATAATATAAATAAAGCTATTTATGTGTTAGGGTTAATTGAAACCCTATACACTTTTCCTTTCCTTCCTAAATGTAGAAACTTTATATCCATCTCAAAACCAATTGGCAAAGAGTGGAGAGGTCCCAAATGTTATTAAGTGATCACCCATTCCACTCCCAAGCAATGTGGGACTCTATTATCTTAACATCCCCCCTCACGTGCAGCCGCGTTTGAGGTCTGTCACGTGTGACCACTTTTGGGTCCTATCATCGTGCAGCCTTTTTGCTGGTCTGTCATCGTGGGGTGTGGATTGTGACTTTTTATAAAATGTGGGATGGAACGGGCCCCGCTCTGATACCATGTAAAAACTTTATATCCATCTCAAAACCAATTGGCAAAAAGTGGAGAGGTCCCAAATGTTATTAAGTGATCACCCATTCCACTCCCAAGCAATGTGGGACTCTATTATCTTAACACTAAACAACAAGGTATCTAAGCCCCACATTTACCCTAACTCTATACCACCACAATTCTAGATCTAGCTGCCACCACTGTCTTTTCCCTGCCGCCATACGTCACCTAGCTACCACCGTCCTCCTTCGAGGTTTTCCTAAACCAACCGAAACCCCTATTCATAAACCCCATTAACCTAACTTCGAAACCCATATAATACACTTTACCGAAACCCCTATTCATAAAATCGAAAGCCATGCCAAAACCCACTGACTTTGTCTAGCCTTAATCTGGGTTCGAACATACCTTACAATTCTCGAAATCTCTTGTTTCGGTGACTGTCGACCAATGCTTCAATACGATGACTCTCTGTTTCAGTTCAGCGACCCTTGTTTCAGTCTGTTTCAGTTTGCTATTGGTGTCAGTAACGATTTTCACTTCTTTTTTACTACATTTCTATACCACCTGATTTGTTGGTCACCGCTATGGGTTTGCTAGCTTCATTCGTTAATGTCTTGTTGCTATTGAAGAATCTGTTATATTGGGGTTGCTGATATTGGATACCTATCCAGTCTGGTGATCAATTCGATGTTAGTATATTAGTTGATTTTGTTGATCAGTCATTATTGGTATTTTGCTTGGTTGGTATTGCTTTAGTTGCATACTGGTTATTTGTTACTTATTGGTTGTTGACCCTCCATTATTCGGTAGAGTGTCTGAGAAGAAGGATTCTGATTCTAGTACTGTTTCTAGCTCTAGTTCTACTCTTGTTGGTAGCTTATCGAATGGTTCTTGGTCTCGCGAGAGGCGCCCTATTACCTCCACACCATTAAATGGAGGCAATTATGTTCTTTGGGCTAAAGCTGTTGAGGTATATTATATGGGTCAGTCTAAGGACTCTTATTTGACTGATGAGCCTCCTGCTACTACGGAACCCACATATAGGGCATGGAAAGCTATTGATGCCCGTGTTTGTTCAGAGTTATGGAATAGTAGACGAAATAGGTTGCTAGTACACCGATGTTTTGTGATATAGCTAGAGAGGTGTGGACACAAGCTAAGGAGTTGTATTCAGGTGTCAACAATCTCTGTCGCACATATTGTCTTCATTAGTCTTTCTTTAATATATCTCAGGGTGATGATTCTTTTGAGGATTATTATGCTAAGTTTCGGTGCATTTGTAATGAATTGGATTTATGTGAGCCACTTACTACTGATATTCAGGTTATACGACGTCAACGTGAACGCATGAGGGTTACTTGGTTTTTATCTGGTGCATCATCCACTTTTGGCCTTGCGGGTAATCAGATTTTGGGGAATCGTGACTTACCTCCTCTGAGCGAGGTATTCAGTCGTCTCCGGCAATCATCGTCTATTTCTGCACCAACTTCTGGCCATTCTGCTTTGTCTTCCACTATTTCTGGCAGCTCTGTTTTCTCTATTAGCCAAGGTCGTGGTCGTGACTGTGATTCTAGGACTAGTAGTCTTGGCCGCGATTATGGGGTCAGTGGTGGTGACTTTGGCAGTCGTGATTCTGGGTTTGAAGGTCGTGGTCGTGACTCTGGAGGCCGTGGTTTTGGTCATGGCTTTGGTGGTCGTGACCCTGGTTTTGATCATCGTGGGGGTCACATATCAGGGGGAAATGTCGCAGTCGTGATTCCAGATTTTGTACACATTGTTGGGGTTTGAATTATACAGTGGAGTTCTGTTATAATCTTCATTGTTTTCCCCATGCTCATCAGGTTGCTAGCTCTCAAGATACTGGACAGTTTACTCAGTCCTCTGCCGATAGTGTGGCTATTCCAGCTGAGGAGTACCAATGCTTTATGTCATTTCAGGCTGCGACAGGATCCTCTATTGCTACGCTTGCTCAGACCGATACATCTGTTACTTGTGTTACTTCATCTTCTTCCTCTCCTTGGGTTATTGACTCAGGCGCCACTGATCATATGACTGGTACATCTATTTTCTTTGATCGACAGCCAGTTGGTAGACCATCTCATGTTACCTTAGCTGATGGACTCTATTACCTGACTGATCCTCAGCCTGTAGCTCTCTAGACATCAGAATCTCCTTACCAACAGCACTGTCGTCTTGGTCATCCCTTTCTTCAAAGTCTAAAGCACCTTGTGTCCTCCTGTCGTTCCATTAATAAGTTGGTTTATGAGGTCTGTGAGTTTAGTAAACATTGTAGAGTCACTTCTTTACCTGGGGTTGAGCGTCGTGCGTCACGTCCTTTTCAGTTAGTTCATTCAAATATTTAGGGTCCTATTCATGTGCTTAGTGTTTCTGGTTTTCAATATTACGTTATTTTTGTGGATGATTATTCTTGTATCACATATCTTTATCTAATGAAAGGCGATCTGAATTGAAATCTATTTTTCAAACTTTTTACATGGAAGTCAAGAATCAATTTGTTACTTTTGTTAAGATATTTCGTTCAGATAATGTCCGCGAATATTTTCACCATCTACTTTCTCAATTTTTTGTTGATCATGGCATTGTTCACCAATCGTCGTGCTCTCGGACTCCACAACAAAATGAAGTTGTTGAGCGCAAGATTAGGCATTTATCTGAGGTTATGTGTGCTCTATTATTTCACATGCAGGTCCCTAAGTCATATTAGAGTGACGCCGTTCTCACTGCATGTTACCTCATCAACCGTATGCCTTCTACGGTCTTAGGTGGTCAGGTTCCCCATACGGTCTTATTTCCTGGTCAGCCTCTCCACTCTCTCCCTCCTCGAGTTTTTGGATGTACCTGTTATGTTCACGCTCTTGATCCTGACAGGAGTAAACTTGATCATCGATCTTTTAAGTGTATCTTTTTGGGATACTCACACACCCAGAAAGGATATCGATGTTACTCTCCTACTTTACGTCGTCACTTTGTCTGTGATGATGTCACTTTCAATGAGTCATTGCCATATTACTCAAATCCTGTTACTACCACCGACCTTCTTCCACTTGAGTCTATATGGCCTATGGCTGTTCCTATTGGCACTGTTTCACCCAACCCTTTGCAGGTATATATTCGTCATTTCCTGGCATGAGCACCATCATCGCCTCCGCCTCCTAAACCATTCCAGTCTGTCGAACTCTCCGTGCCCACGCCTCTGTCTTCCCCCCCGTCGCTGGATCCGCCTACTCTTCATTATCCAACTCGTGAGAATCGTCGTCCACCGGTAAAATATGGTTATACTACTATCTCGAGCACTTTTCATCCTATTTCTCGATTTATCTCTTATGCTCATCTCTCCATCCCTTCATACTTTCACTACTTTCACTACTACTGTGTCCTCTATTTTTGTTCCTAAAACTGTCCAGGAGGCCTTATCCCGGTTTGAGTGGCGGACAATTATGGTGGATGAAATGTCTGCTCTCCATACAAATGGCACATGGGAGTTGGTTACTCTTCCTGCTGGGAAATCTACTGTTGGCTGTCGTTGGTTTATACTGTCAAGTATCTTCCTAATGGCATTGTTGAGCGTCACAAAGCTCGCCTGGTTGCAAAAAGCTACACCCAGACGTATGGTGTTAATTATTCTGGTACGTTCTCTCCTACTGACAAGCTTTGCTCTGTGCGGATTCTTATTTCTCTTGCCGCCAATCTTGGTTGGCCGTTGTTTCAACTTGATGTCAAAAATGCATTCCTCCATGGCGATCTCCAGGAGGAAGTTTATATGGAGCAACCACCTGGGTTTATTGCTAAGGGGGAGCATCATAAGGTATGTCGTCTTTGCAAGGCACTTTATGGACTTAAGCAATCTCCTAAAGCGTGATTTGGCAAGTTTAGTGAGGCAATTTTGAGGTTTGGCATGCGTTGAAGTCAATCAGATCATTCTGTATTTTCCCATACGTCAGCTCAAGGGAAAGTATTGCTCATTGTCTATATTGATGAAATTATTATTACTGGAAATGATCAGAAAGGGATCGAAGAGCTAAAACAGTTCTTACATAGTCAGTTTCACACTAAAGACTTGGGTAAGCTTGTAACGCCCCTAATTTTTACGTACGTTAATAAAGGAAATTTATTACAGAAATATCGAGTCACTGCTCATTATTACAAAACGGCTCACATAGGAGCATTTGAAGTTCAAAAACAAACAAAAGGAAGCTACGAGGTCCTATACTACGGCTCCTCTTGCTCCTCCAGCCTAGCGAGTTCCTCGGCTCCGTACGCCTCCAACGTGAATAGGTCGCCCTGTTCATCTATCAAATCTGACATATTATGTAACGACCCTGATTTTTGGTCGTTAAAAATTTCGTTAAATATTTGAATTTTATTTGAATTTCTTTATTTTCCTTGTGATTTGTCAAAATTACATTTTTGCCCCTTGAAAAATTATTTCTTTGCGCTTTAATCCGCTTGGTAAGCCTAACTAGCTTTTAACCATCCGGTTGGAAAAACTAAGCTAGGAAGCTACCTAGTTACTTTTATCTAACCGCAAAATGACCGTTTTGCCCCCCCTTGAACCTTTTGAACATTTTGAACCTTTTGAACCTAGACTAAGAATTTGGATATTCTTTTTCTTTTAATTATTTTGGATATATTCTTTGTCCATTGGACAATAAATGTTAGGGAAACTATTATCCATTGGATAATAGAAACCCCATTAGTTTATATTAAATGTCTACTTTATTAAAGTGCTATGAATAGTAAAAAGTAACTTTTTGATTACTTTTTGATTATTTTAAAGTACCTTTTTGGATTATTTTAATGTTTAATCTCCCTAGCAACCATTATCCATTGGATAATAGAAGTTAGGGTGGTTATTATCCATTGGGTAAAAGGTTCATCTTTCAACTTAGTACATGGGTGGATTAATTTAATATTTTCTTTTTAACCCATGTGCCAAAGTACCAATTATTTTAAAATAAAAGTTGCCAAGTCACTATTGTCCATTGGACAATAGAAGTTAGGGGATTTATTACCCAATGGATAAAGGGGTTAATCTTTCACCAAGTACAAGGATTTTAATAAACTAATCTTTTTCAAAAATCCCATGGGATGTTGTACAATATTTTAATGGAGGATTTTAATACCTAAGATTTCTTAGGTACTCTTTTATTATTCTTTATTGGGGTTTTTGATCTTCTTAGATACATAAGTACTTATGTATATATTGTTCTAGTACTTGGATATTTTTTTTATTGGCTATGAACCCATGTGCCTATTGATTTGTTTTAATGGGAAATCTTGCCTTTTAAAATCTTCCTTGATCTCAAAGTACAAAGTTCCTTTTTGTTTATTATTTCCTATACATTGTATGCATGCATGTATATATATGTATTGTACCTTGAGAGAAAGAGAGAGAGAGAGAGAGAGGCCGAATGGGAGAGGGAGAGAGAGAGAGAGAGAGAGAGAGAGAGAAAGGAGGAAGGAGAGAGGAAGATTGGTTGTATCTTGGCATTGATCTTCCTTGTACCTTCATATCTTGGTGTATATATATCTTCCTAGCCTAGACTTAACTCCATTGTACTCCTTTGGACACCTTGCAATGGTTTGAACCCTTAGATCTTGTACCAATATCTTTCTTGCCCACCAAGGATACATCCTAGCCATCTAATTGATCCAAGATCAATCTTGGTACAAAAGTAGCCATGCAACCCTAGGATTTTCCTTGATTTGTGCTTAAAAGTTAGATATGATTTGATATACTTCTTGGACACCTAGCAAGCTTCTTAACCCTTGGATCATGTACCATTATCATCTTAACCCTCCATTTGATCCAAGAATATCACCAAGGTACAAGAATAGCCTTACAAGTCTAGGATTCTTGCATTGATCTTCCATGATCTCTTGCCAAGTGTCAAGGTGAGACTTAGAGAGAGAGAGAGAAGAGGGCCAAGCTCTTGCCTATAAATAGAAGGCCATTCCAAGCCTTTCAAAGCACCTCAAGCAATTAGCTCTTCCTTCTCTCTAGAAACCATTTTCTGTTTTCTGGGCAGCCACTGTCCCGTCGGAAATCCTCTGTTTTCTCCTGCTTAGGTTAGTTTTTAGGACCAACTTCCTTCTGGAAAGTTGTAGAGCACTTCGAAACCTTGAAGTTAGGCTCAAGAATCACCCCAATCGGTTAAGAAATGACCCAGATATTGCCATCCGAAGTTCGGTAAAAATTCTGGATTTTCCTTTTCTGGACAGCTCACTGTCCACTCCTTCGTCCCCATTTTTCTCCTACCTAGGTTCGTTTCTAGGATTAACTTTCTTCTCGAGAGTTGTAGAGGGTTTAGAGAGCTTCGTTCTAGACCCAAGAACGACTCTATTCGGCCAAAGATTGACCGAGTTACTGCCGTCCGAAGTTCGGTCCAGATTCGGAAGTTTCACCGCCCGTAGGATTTTCCACCTAGCTTATTCGGCCCCGACTAGTTTCGGATCAAGGTAGTGATCCTTACCTACTTTTCCAAGTATAAAGTAGTTTTCACTCTAATTCTATGTATTGTGTAAATCGTATGTTTGATTCAAAGATACTTTGATCGTTGATAAGGTTATTATCTTTTAAAGTTGGAAATGCATGAAGTATGTTTGTTTATGATAATTCAAGCATGCTAGCTAGTGAGTAGTTGGATAATCTTGTTGGAATAGTCTTATTGAATGCTTGTTGGTATGAAAAGTCTCACACGCGGAGTCTTGCATGAGAACGTGACACGATAACTGAGAAAGTAGAAACGTAACACCTAGGGTGTGGATAATGATGAGATGTGTTTTGAAACCACGATGTGGCCGGACTTGGTAGCCCGTCGTGTGGATTGTGAAAACCGCAACGTAGCCGGACTTGGTAGCCCGTTGTGTGAATGAAAACCGTAATGTGGCCGGACTTGGTAGCCCATTGCGTGAGTTGTGAAAACCACGAAGTGGCCGGACTTGGTAGCCCTTTGTGAAGATTGCCAATCGGGCCGGACGTGGTAGCCTTATTGGTAATATGGCTTGGTTTTCCGTGGAGAGGAGCCAATGCAAGTTTTGTGTGCCAATGGGAACCCGGTGCGGCGGAACCATTGTGAGGATACTCGGGAACCCGGAACGGCGGAACCGAGGTTGGGTGTGTATGGCTTGGTTGTCCGCGGTACGGAGCCAATGCAAACGATTTTTGAAAGATGGTTTTATAATTGGAAAATGATTGACACGGTCTACGATGGGTTACGTAGGAGAAACAAAGAGAAACTTGGACACCAACGTTAGATCGAGAATGTGGATTGTTTCATCGTTATTAGTTTGATTCCTATTACCGTTTGTTTGTAAGTTATGGGTTAGCGGGTATGGGGTTACTCTACTGAGCGTTGTAGCTCACGGTGTTGCCTTGTGGTGACCCTGACATATTATATTGGTGGCGACGCCGATATAATGTGTCAGACCTTGTAGATAATCGAGACGAACAGTTCACTGTGGAAGCTTTTGGAGCAGAGGAGCTTGCTAGGATGAAGAGACAAGAGGAGCTGTAGTTAGGAAGCCTTAGTTTCCTTTCCTTGTTGAATAATTGTACCTCTTTGAAGTATTTATAATGTAATAAACTCTTTTTATTATGTAATAAATGCTTCTTAACGTACCCTGATTTTGGGGGCGTTACATATTATACCGGCGTCGCCACCCATATAATATGTCAGGGTCACCACAAAGGCAACACCATGAGCTACTAAGGCTCAATAGTAAATCCTACTTTACTAACATCGATTTCCACATGATAAGTACATAAGTAAGGAATAAAAGCAATAAGCTAACATGTTTACATTCGCTTGTAACTATCATTGGCGTTTGACTCGTCGTTCACTTTTTCATTGTTACACTTTATCAAAAACACCTTTTAACTCACCCAACCTCGATTCCGCCGTTCCGGGCTCTCGAGTATCCTCACAATGGTTCCGCCGCACCGGGTTCCCATTGGCACACAAGCATTGGTTCCGTAACGCGGATACCAAGCCAAACACACCCAACCTCGATTCCGCCGTTCCGGACTCTCGAGTATCCTCACAATGGTTCCGCCGCACCGGGTTCCCATTGGCACACACACACACATTCACATAATACCCTCGAAATGGTCATTATGTGGTTTCCAAAGTACTTTCCAACCGGGAAAAACACAACAACCTTTTTAAACACACCCTAGGTGCCATATGTCTACTTTCTTGGTTTTCGTGTCACGTTTGCATGTGAGACTCCGCGTGTGAGACTTTTTACAACCAACAAGCATTATTCCAACTTCGAAATGGTATAATAACAACATCTAAGCCACGTAGCATGCTTGAATACCAAAAATAACATAAACATGTATTTTTACTTTTCAAACAACAAACAAGCCACTTTTAAAGTAAGATCACAACTTCTTTACAAAATCAAAGTAAGCTTTTGAAAACTAGTTAAGATTACTACTAATTAGATAGAAATGACTATAAAATAGTTAGGATTAACTACCGTTCTTCTTGGCGGTGACTTTGGACGTCGGGGTGATTTCGGCAGCGTAACGGCGCTCCGTTTGCTTCGAAAGGAAAAGTTTTGGAAACCTTTTCCTAGAAACAACCTAACTAACTACTACTACTCTACTTTTAGAGCCGTCGGGTGGTTTTGGAAGTGGCTCGGGGGTTTCGCTCAAGAACTCACCAAAACAAAGGAAACTTTGAACTAAAGACTAAGAACTTGAAATTTCTAGAGAGAAGGAGGAGCAATTGCTTTGAGGTGTGATTTTCAAAGGAAGAATGAGCTTCTATTTATAGGCCAAGGGCTCCCCCTCTCTCATCAAGGCCGGCCCCTCTCTCTCTCTTCTTTCCCCAATTTTTAATTCCAACAAATCCAACTTTGAAGCATGAATCAAGGAAAAATCTTAGGCTTGCATGGCTAGGTTAGTACTAGGTTGGATTCTTGAATCAAAATGGAAGGATGAGATGAGATTGGTACATGATCAAAGGGTTAAGAAAATTCCAACTTAAATGGAAAATCCAAGGAAAAATCAATGGAAAATCAATGGAAATCCTAGGTTGTAAGGCTATGGTGTACCTTGGAGAGATCTTGCATCCAATTGGAGGGTTGAGATGATAATTGTACAAGATCCAAGGGTTGAGAAGCTTTGCTAGGTGAATATATGAAGTACAAAGGAAGTAGGATTTGAATTGGAAGAAAATATATTGCAAGGATTTGAAGTACACATCACAAATCACCAAGACTACATCAAATCTTCCTCCTTCTCTCCTTCCTCTCTCTCCTCTCTCCCTTCTCTCTCTCTCTCGGCCTCTCTCTCTCTCTCTCTCTCGGGTTCTCTCTCTCTCTCTCTCTCTCTCTCTCTCTCTCTCTCTCTCTCTCTCTC
>BPLS01000163.1:4374800-4390590 GCA_019656275.1 Rhododendron kiyosumense
CTCTTGCAAGGTATACACACATATATGTATACATATGTGTCATACAATGTGTAAGAAAATCAAATAAACAATAGTTCAAGGGTACTTTTGAAATCCAAGAGAATAAAGGCTAGGATTTACTTCCACCAACTAATTAAATTCTAGGGTACCATAGGCATTAAAATAATCTACTTAGGTACAATACATATATACACACATATATATATATATATGTATAAAAGTAGGAAAAATCCCAATAAAGAATAATTAAAGGGTACTTTGGTCACTATTTACTTTTGATTAAAGTAATAGTATTTTTCCCCAAATTAAGGAAAGTAATTAATTAAATGATCTAATGGTACTTAGGAAGATTAACCCCTTTGTCCAATGGACAATTCTCCCCCTAACATCTATTATCCAATGGATAATAGTTATTAGGCCAAAGAAAATAATAAAGTAATTAAAAAGTACAATAAAGAAAATTTACTTTTTAATATAAACAATTTGGGATTCTATTACCCAATGGATAATAATCCCCCTAACCATTATTGTCCAATGGTCAAAGAAATAATCCAAATTGATTAAAAGAAAAAGAATATCAAAATATAAAGTTTAGGGTCCAAAAGGTTCAAAAGTTCCAACGAGGGGCAAAACGGTCATTTTGCCAAGACTAGGGAACTTTTCGGTTTAGTTACCCTAACCGGATAGTTAGATGCTAACTATGCTGGCTAAGTAGGACTAAAGCGAAAGAATTGAAACTTAAGGGACCAAAGTGCAATTATGGCAAATTTCAAGAATTTACGAAATTCAAGCAATTAAAATAAATAACTCGAATAAATAAAATAACTTTTTATTCCATAAAATTCAGAGTTATTACAAAGCTACAGTATTTCTTGGGTATTGAGGTAGCAAGGTCTAAAGATGGAATTAGTTTGTCCCAGAGAAAATATGTGTTGGATATTCTAGAAGAGACAAGTTTGTTGGGAGCTAAGCCTGTGGAGACTCCGCTGGATCCTAATGTCAAACTTTGTGTTGATTAGGGGGAGGAGTTTGCTCATCCAGACCAATATCGTCGCTTGGTTGGTGAGTTGAATTATCTTACCAATACTCGTCCTGATATCTCATTTGCTGTTAGTATGGTGAGTCAATTCATGTCTGCTCCTCGTCTTTCACATTGGGAAGCTTGTATTCGCATTGTGAAGTATCTTAAGGCTCATCCTTGACGCAG
This sequence comes from Rhododendron kiyosumense, assembly GCA_019656275.1. Lineage (NCBI taxonomy): Eukaryota > Viridiplantae > Streptophyta > Magnoliopsida > Ericales > Ericaceae > Rhododendron > Rhododendron kiyosumense. Next base: position 4,376,008 of record BPLS01000163.1, read on the forward strand.
CTTATTTTACCGTTCCAATGGTCATCTGCGTGTTGAGGCGTTCCAATGGTCATCTGCGTGTTGAGGCGTTTACTGATGTAAATTGGGCAGGGTTACCTTTTGATAGACGTTCAACAATGGCTTACAGTACTTTTGTTGGTGGCAATCTAGTTACCTGGAAGAGTAAGAAGCAGACTGTGGTTGCAAGGTCTAGTGTGAAAGCAGAATATCGTGCTATGGCTCATACTACATGTGAGGTTGTTTGGTTGAGATCATTTCTTGAGGAGCTGGGATTTCGGGTGTAATTGCCCATTCCAATGTACTGTGACAATCAGGCGGCGATACATATTGCCTCGAATCCAGTATTTCATGAGAGAACCAAGTATATTGAGGTAGATTGTCACATTGTTCGCGAGAAGATTGAGCAGTGGTGTGTTAACTACTCCGTTCGTGTCTACTAGAGCCCAGTTGGCCGATATCTTTACAAAATCATTGTTCAAACCACGTTTAAAGTTGTTATGTAACAAGTTGGGACTTTGTGATATTTATTCTCCAGCTTGAGGGGGAGTGTTAAAATAGTTTAGTCCCACATCGGATAATCATGTTATGTAATGAGTCTCGACATAATATAAATAAAGCTATTTACGTGTTAGGGTTAATTAACACCCATACACTTTTCCTTTCCTTCCAAAACAACACACTTCGTGGAGTACGATTGAGCAAATTGCATAAGTCGAAACTACGTATAACGCGTGTCTTGCTCTTTCGATTGCTTGTTTATTTTTTCACTTGTGTGTGTTCTCTTGATCTAACGTATGCAACAAAAATTCTCAAATAAAGTATTAAATTATCATATTCTCATAGCTGCAACAAAATCTGAAGTTATAATCTAAAATCAATATTCACAGCTATCATAAACACGCTCATAGAATTCTACATCCGCCACTTTTATGGGAAGCATAAATGGAAAGCGAAACCAATAACTCACTTGGAAGTTTGGGTACAATCAAGAGCCACATCTTGAGCGATTTGATAACCCAACAAGTTTTAAAAAAAATAAAAAAGAAAATTACAAATTCAGTAGTAGTGGTACTATACCACTTGTTCCAATCATTACTTCCACTTATTCATATGTAGGTATCAATATATTCCGAAGTACCTAAAAAAATATGGCTGCTGATTTTGCTACTCTTTTTTTGTTAACTACACTTGCAGGGGAGTGGAGTTAATAAAAAAGAGAGTGATATATATATATATATATAATACCGATATACAGGGCGGTTCCGGGGACACCCAAAAAAACACCTAAAAGAATGCCGCATAGTTTCCGATCAAATTTTGATAATCCGAGCCGGTCAATATGATCAGAACGTGATTTTAAGGGTATCCGCGAAAAATCAGAAAAAAAAATGACCGGGAAGGGCTTGATCTGAACAGGTTCGAACAGTTTTTATTAAACAATTCAAATAAAAACTGCTCAAATCAAGCCTTTTTCGGTCTTTTTTTTTTTTACTAATTTCTCGCGGGCACTTTTAAAATCACATTCTGTACACATTAAACGGTTCGGATCATAAAAATTTGATCGGAAACTATGAAATTGAGATTTAGATTGTTTTTTAGGTGTTTTTTTTTTTGTGTCTCTTGAACCGGCCCGATGTGTGTGTGTATATATATCAATGCACTTCCCCTTACCAATATATACTACCACTCCAATCAACATATCCATTATTCATCCTCTTCCTCACCACCACTCCCAGCCACCACCACTTGGCCTCCACGCCCATCCAACGCCATTTTCATCTCAGCCGCCTTCGCCTCCTCCCTGAACTTCTTATAAATATCACTCCCATAAAATTTCCTAGTCCTAACCACCAAAATCACCGACACAATTGCTCCAATAACCGTCACCGCCGTGATAATAACAAAAGCCTGCTTGAAACAATGTACCCCATTGCAATTCAATTCCTCCCCTGCCTTTCTAACAATCCCCGCCGCAGCCAATTGTCCCTTAGCCTCTTTATCGTACAGGTGGCCTGTAACCTTAACATTAAGTATATACAACCCGATTGGGCTTGCTACGCCTCCAAAATTGTACAGCGTCGAGTAATACTTGAGTCCGAAAAGTTCTGATATGATTGCAAAGAGGAGTGGCCATTGGGCGCCAAAGGAGAATCCGATGATGACAGAGGCCAGGTAGAGGCCTTTTGGGACGTTGAAGGCAATTAGGAGGTGGCCGATGCAAGAGAAGAGGAGGATGAAGGTGAGGAATAAGGGGCGGGGCAATTTGTACTTGGTGAGCAAGAATTCGGAGACGAAACCAGCGGCAACACGGCCAAGGTAGTTCCATATGGATACGAGGGACACGAAGGTGGAGATGGATTTGTGGGGGTAGCCGAGGGAGGTGCCGATCTGGCCGAGGTTGTCAATGGCGGTGAGGGTCCCACCAATGCCGCAGATGCTGGAGAAGAAGAGGACGAGCATGTCGATGCTAAAGAGGGCTTGGAGGATGGTGTAGTCTTCGCCCCTGTTTGGTGGACGGAACACGTTTTGGAAGCAGGAGTCTGCTTCTCGTTGCTTTTCTGAGGTGGGAAGTGCTTGAGCTGTAAACAAACAGTAATATCACGGAAATTAGAAACAAGAAAAGAAATGATACATGCATGAATTAAATGTAGGATCTACATAATGAAATAGTGTTCGATATTTTTGCTTCACTCAAATAGCTGAAATTCAGTTTATATAATGAGACTACTTAATCTTATAATTAACCTCGATCAATTCAGTTTTGCTAGTCCCACCTACACATTATGTGTAATACTAGAGTTTTCGATGGTTATGGGTATTCGAGCGAGTTTATGCACATCTTAACTATAAAGTGTATAAGTAATATTAATTGACCTACAAGTTTGAGACGTCAAACTGAGATTTTAGTAAAAGTAGTTAACCCTTCTAATTACATTTGTGGGGAATCATTTTAACAAAGGCAAAATTTAGATATGGTCTCTCTAGTTTCAATCGAGTCTCAATTTCATCGCCCTTGTATCAATTTCAAAGCTTTTAACCTTGAATTTGGTTGATGTACCTATTAGGTCCAATAAATAAACGTTTGCTTCCCAAATTGACAGAACAATGACTAATGAATGAGTTGAATTGGGAGACATGGTTAATTAAGGAGTGGAAATGAGAGACATGGGAAAAGACCCTTAAATGTCAAAACTGTCATTCACTATGCACTTTATCGTAAGTTAGGAAGCAAATGTTATTTATTGGACCTAATAGATACGTTAACGGAATTGCAGAGTTAAAAACGTCGCAATTGATACAAGGGAGATTAAACTGAAACTTGGTTGAAGCTGGAGGGATCATTTCTAAAATTTACCTTTTTAACAAAAACAAAGTTGAAAAAATTAAACTGGAGTATTTGGCAATACCTGGTTGAGTGGTTGACACACCATTGATGGAAGACGATGGCGACAACGCCACCACGCCTGCATTCGGTTTCTCGGACTCGGTTACGATTTTCAATTGACTCGGCGATTTGTTCACCTCGTGTACTTTCTTCTTCTTCCAAATACCATACTCCTCTCGAATCACGATCGCCAGCGGAAGAAACAAAAATACGAACACCGGGATGCTACTTCCGACGTACTCAGCCTCACTAAATTGGGTCAATTCTTCCACTATAATAATAATCATGAGAAACCCAGCGAACCCAAGCGATATATACAAGAAATCGTAGAACACTTTGAGATCGTTGGGCTGTCGGATCACTTTCATGATCCGAATCGTACGCAGGAATGCGAAGGAGATTGCTGCGGGAAGCCAGCCGATGAAGAGGATGAGGGACTTGGAGTTGTTGCCGTAGATGGCGTAGTAGAGCTGAGTTATGATGGCACCGCTGAGTCCGAGGAAGCCCTTGAGGAGCCCCAAAACAACGCCGCGGCTCTCCGGGAAGTTCTTGACGCAGGTGACTAGAGCGCCGGTGTTGGCGAAAGTTTGGGAATTGGCGCCTATGCATATGTACAGGCACATTTGCCATATTTGGGGCGTGGAGATTTTTTTCGTGACGGCCATCCAAATCATGAAGTACCTGTTGCAAATTTCCAAATTACCCAAAAAAAAAAAAGGCAGAAGAAGAAGAAGAAAAAGATACCTGTTGCATTTTAGAAAATTGTCATTGCAATTCTTGAATTTAAAAAATATAATCATATGAAGAGGGAAGAAAATGATAATATAACATCGCGTAGGCTGATAAATGAATGAAATAAACTACATTAAATTTTGACCTCTCGGTAAAAACTTGTTCAAGATTGATTTGTGTGATAAACAAAATGCAACTTGAGGAAATTTTTGAATATCATTATATATTTTTTCAACACTTTAGGTTGTTCAGCTTATGATACTTAAAAAAAATTAAGTTACTCGAGATTAATTGTGATTAACTCGGTTAAAACTCATTTCAAATTGATTTGTTAGATAATCAAACCAATTTTGAATAATCTACTTGGCCCCTTTATTGACTCTGAAATCACGTGATAATTTGTTATATATGAACAATTGTTTATTTACTTAATATCAACACTAGCCATTAAAAGAATAAGATATGCATCTACAGTTGAATGCTGCTTAAAAATAAAAGTCGAAATAAAATTTCTTTGCCCATTAAAAAAAATGATCTTCAAAGTTGCGGAATTAGAGGAAGACAAAAGTAAATTTTCAAAGTGTATATGGGCCGGACTGATGGAACAACAAACAATAAACAAAAAGAAAAAGAAAAAGAAGAATTCCGCAGCCATCGGTTGCAAACCTTTGACTTTCCATGTAATCTAAAGTTGATTTTTTTAAGATGAAAAAGAGTTGACTTTTAAGTAGTATAACAAAGTAATGATAATGGTACTTCTTTTGTTTTTCAAAACCTATATCAATGTTTTTTAAAATTATACACTCAACTAATTAGAGTTGTAACGATACACGGGAGAAAAAAAAAATAACAATGTGATTTTTTTTGTCAAAAAAATAAGAATATGATTTTTTGTCCCGTGCAAAAATGCAGACCATTATCCTGTGGATATAAATGCTACCATGCATCGAATTTGGGACCGTGAAAAAATATTAAACTACTATCTTTTTCATTATATAGCGTTATGTTCGTCCAATACACAGAGCCAAAACAATGCCAATGTGATTTTTTTTGTTTTATCTCGTGCATTGAACGGGCACAAACGCTAGTATAATGATGATAGAAATGAAAGGTCTCCCCTCCACAATGATAAATTGAGTTTCTTCCTTCATTTATTGTTTTCTAAAAATTTGGAACTTTGTGTATTCGATTCATTCAAACTGTGGTTGTTCATTCAAACTTGAGTTTCAACTTTATTCTTCCAATCGAAGAGAGTGCGAATATGCATGGTTCAACTCGTTGGCCGGGCGAACCATGTGAAACCATTATATCATGGGACTTATAAGTTGCCGATTGATACCTCGCCCACCACTCAAGAGATTGCAAATTTGCTTTAATTTATGGACATTTAAAACATAGGCGTCGATTTGATTTATAGATTATGTACGTTTTTGAACAAGTTACAGGTTTCGAATCCATTTCTAACCGTTCTTTGTTTTCGGGGTTTGGAAGCTGTGAATTGAATTGAACAAGTTACATGTAAAACATGCATGACATATATTCTGTCATATACTCTATACTAATTTCCGTTTGACCAAAATATATATATATATATATATATATATATACACACACACACACACACCATTATTGTATTTTTCACTCGTGTTTTTACCCGCATGTTTAATTAGTAAATCCAGATTTGTTTTAACAAATGATTTTCCTAATATTCTTAAAACAGATTCTACCTTAGTAAATAGTTTTTGACTGTCAGAAACTAGTGTTGAGTTAAGTTTCTTTTGGAAATTAGGCTTTGAAACCAGGATAAAGCCATGATGTAAAAAGTTTTCACTCATGTAACATGTTTTTTTCGTGTATGCATGTTATGTATAATTTTGGTGTGTGTTTTGAATGTTTTTGGTTAGTTACGAAAGAAAATGTACCATAGCTTTTGCTTCAAAAGTTGCCAAAGAATTTTGGGTTCTTCAAAATTGAAGGAAGAAACAAAATTTATCGTTAGATATGGAGGGAGACGTTTCATTTGTACCACCATAAATTGAACCTTGACGATACATATAAATATGGATCGGAGGTGTAATTCTTCACATGGGGAAGCTCAAAGATTTTGCAAACTGATGACTCAAGAATCGAACAGTCATCATGACGTTTCACTTTCATTGCAGAATAATTTTGTCACACAACAAGACTTATGGGCTCGCACAAGCCCAAGTCCAGAATTAATGAACTTGAGGCTTGTATAGCCATCTATGTCTATATTCACGCAATATTTGTTAATTTTGAGGATATTTGGTACTGTTGTTGCTATCCCTCTCATATAAGTGAAAAGTTTCATTAACTTTATTTTCTTTGTTACTCCTATATATGTATCGTTAAGTGTATTTTTCACTCCTGCGTGTATTTTTCAGCATGTTTAATAAATTCAGATTTGTCTTTTGGACTGATTTTCGTAACAGTCGTAACTCTTAAACTTTTTAGAATAATTCTTGTAATAATATATGTCTTCTTCTTCGATCTTTTTAACTCCCTCCGTCCCAAATTGTTGATATTCTTTTCTACAATAATCCTTGTAATTAGCTGGTTCGGTTCATCTTAATTAGAAGATCCAATAAAATAGAAAAACATCTGTGAATTATATTTGAATTTTTGTTACTAAAGACTAATAAACATAAACAATAGATTTGGTTTTCTGTTAGTTTGATTTTTTCCTAAAAATAGGATATGCTTCTTACACAACCAAAAATTTAAAATAGTAAATCATCACAAAACGACTAGTGAAAGATATTGGAAAAAGATGATAACCATGGCATGAAAATTCTAATTATCCAACCGTACGTACCCGAAGAAGTTGAGCACCGCACCAACCGAGAGCACCACCCACGGGGGCGTGACCTCGTTGATCAACCCGGCTATAATGCCGACGTTCGATCCCAAGTCTTTGAAAAAGCTGAGCAAAGTGATAGTTGTCTGGTCATAGCCGAGAGCAGACTTGATGTCGCCGGAGTAGTCTCCGAACATGTAGGTGGCGCCGGCAGCCGACATGATTAGGAACGCGGCAAACACCATGTACCACCGCCCCACCAGCACTTGCATGGCTATGCTATTCATGTTAGCCAAACGGCCACTGCCGTCAGAAATTGCCATTTCTTCCTCTTTAGTTTTAGGAATGGAAAGTTGGGGCTTCTGCTTGCTTAATGAATAGAAAGTAAGAGCGAGAGTGGGCGGCGGCCGGCCGAGGGAGGTGGGGTTGGATAGGCTAGTTCACATCTACGCGCGGTGCACGTGCAAGTGATTAGGAAGCAAATCCGCAACTAGCTAGTTGTTTTATAATTTTTCACTTTTTTTATCGGCAATTTTTCACTTAGTTTCAAAAATATTTAATTGAAATATAGATGAAATTGGGAAATAAAAAATGTAAGCCAGCCAGCCGACTTAAAATATCATGTTCCTACTAAGGGTATCTTTGATGACATAAACAAAATTAGATAATCAAATCATCTTTTGATTATTCATTTAAAGGATACGTTGTTAAAATTAATGATGTGAAATCCATAATGTTTTATAATCAAAACCCCAATTTTAGTAGACAAAGATAGAGATAGTTGGTAATAAATATCAGTGGATGGGCCCATTGATAGTGATGGAAGGAGAGAGAGAGAGAGATTGATTGTATCTGTTTCGATACTCTCGTCTTATTTGGCAATACTATATTGTTTTCATTCCGGTCAATTTTTTCGATTAATTGTTCATCTCGAAATTTGAATAAACCACATTTTACCCCTATTTTAGTATTTTATATAGGGCAAAGGATTTTAGGACTAACACATGCAATGAGTTGTAGGTCTTAGCTAGGCATGATTATGGGGGTATGAATACCATTTTTGAAATCCCTTGTTGCATATAAATCTGGAGTACTACTCTCGTTCAATCATCTCTCTCGACCCGCTCCCGTGAACGGTCCCCGGCAATCCACTCTGGCGAGCTCAACCCAATACAATCGGTGCCACGGCTTTGGTTTGAAAAAAAACCAAATCGGGTCAAAGATACGTATTGGGGGATTTCTACTAGCTAGTTGCAACGGAATGGGTCTTTCTCTTGGCTTACGTACTCAGGCCCTCATTCTTTTTCCTTGTCCTTGCCGTATGTCGAGGCTTTTATACATTACCGGTTCTCTTTGGTATATTAGACGGCTTTGACGTTACATTGGACTTTGACAATCCTCCACTCTTTGCTTTGTGTTCATTTTGTTTCTTAACTACTCGCATTTTCTTAGTTGATTATACATGGCGACAGTTACATTAATTTGAGACATTTTCTAAGTTGATTATAAAAGGCAGGAACTATCAAGCTCAACACATACGGTTGTTAATTGGTACTATAACTCTAACAAGAAAGCGGGTTTTGGAGGCCTATTCAGAGAACCTGATGGAGCTTGGATCTTGAGATATTATGGAAAATTATCTTGTGAATCAAGCTTGGAATGTGAAATCTGGGGAATATATAGAGGCTGGACCTTTATTTTGAAAAAGAGCATGATGAACTTTCAAGTTGAATCGGATTCTCTAATCGCAGTGAACATGATCAATGAAGGACCAACTGAAAATCGTCCCCAAATTAAGTGTCATTATCGATGATGCTAAATCCCTCTTGAATGGTATGGTACTACTCTATCTCAAATATATCGAGAAGCGAATCAGCGTGCTGATCACCTAACACGCTTGGGAGCAGAAGCCAAGGATCAAGTCATTTCTATTGATATCCCCATTCATCTCGATCAAAGAGTTCATGATTAGGGACGGCCTAAACATTTTATTTTGGTAAATAAAATATTTTTTTGGTAAATAACTGCCTAAACGTTAGGCAAATGTTAGACTATGCTCGCAGTACTTCTAATGCGGAACTCGTTCAATGTTTAGTTAATGAGATTAAATTCTTTTTTCCGGCATTTTTCCACCAACATTTTTTTCGGTCCTACCGTGTGTTTATTGTTCATTTAAACCGTTTATCTTATAGACCCCACATAATAGTGTATCCATGCAACAAAATAAACTTGATCGGACATCGATAGGAGTATCAAAAATTAAATTTTGCTTTGTAAAATGAATAGTTTATCTTTATTATTATTGACAAAAATCAGATCGTCTATTTTATAAACCAAATTCAAATTTTGATATATTTATCGTTTTCCAATCAAGCTAATTTTTAGCATGACAATACTATATTGTGGGTCTTAAATTAAATATGAACGGTTCAGATCACAAAAATAAATACTCGGTGGGACCCATAATAGGCGGTGGTGAAAAAGTGAGATTTTATACCAACGATGGGTATAATTTATTCTCTTAGTTAATATATGAATTTTTGACTTACCAAAAGACAACAACAACAACAAAAAAAAAAAAAAAATTGCAACATTTAAGTAGTGATATATTGACTAAAATGTGAGGAGAGAGAGGGGTTAGAGTTATTGGGAGAATATTCCATGTATCTCTTAGAAAAAAAAATGATCTAGTGTTTACAAACTTACTATGAAAATATGATTGAATGAACAGTGTTACTTTGTTTATATGAATAGACATTTTGTAAATTAATAAAAAATAGTGCTTTGTTTTATACTCTAGGTGTTTGTAATCTCAACCCTTAAAACATACGTATCATAAACTGTAAGCTAGAGAAACCAATATAGTTTTTTAATTGATGCCTTCGTATTTTACTAAATGGATTTAATTTGACATTTTGATGTTTGATGATTTTTAAATCTTGTCTTTGCATAGCCTGAAGAAATATATTAAATGTTTTTCATTTTATATATACAGTAGGTTACCAGTACTCAATCATCATGTCCATTCATCGGAGGGAAGAACTTACTTTCTTAACTTTAAGTTCAGATTGTTCAATGGATCAAGAATTAAGTTTGTTTAGTACTAGATTTCAATTAACCTCAAAATAGGTCGTCATCCCAACCCTTAAAAGTTATATTCTAAACGCTTGAATTTGCGACAATTATATTTTTTAAGATAACCCCTATCATTTTTTTTTTATTTAAACATGTAGGCATATATTTGTTTATTGGACAAAGTATGAATTACCTCCCGGTAATTTGGGTTGTTTACACATCACCTCCCTAATGTTTAGAAATGACCAATTAACCTCCTCGTGGTTTTGGACTAAAGTGTCAAGCTAACACCGTTAACATAAATTGTTGAAATGACTATAATACCCTTTAGATGCATCTTAATTTGACAATGGTTGATTTATGCTTTCATTTTTTTGGCAGGTATTTCCCTTTTTTCCATTCTCATGTTCTACTACCTAAAAGTTTTAGATAGACAATTATTATTTTCTGCATTTATTCTGTTGGATATATTTGAGTTAGAGAATTCTTCGTAAAACTAAAAAGCAAAGACTTTAAAAAACACGTATTGCTTTTTTTTTTTTCATGAAAATACAAGAAACAATTTTATATTTTCAAAAAACAAAAAGAAAGAAAAAGCATGTTACGCACATGAATGTTCTGGAGACAAATTGAAGCAAAAATAGTACTCCGTAGTACATCTTAAGGCTCTGATTCAAAATATTGCACCGGAAGTTTTTATTAACCCAATAATGTAGTGGATGTTTCAAATGTTAAGTATTGATTACATTGAGTTAGAACAACGAACAACAATCCAACCATTTTTTTCCAGCACATTGATCTATTATTGTTTTTGAACTTGGAGAAAAATTTGCCGATTGTTGGGTCTATGTCCATTCGGCCTGTGGTCGTGGGTGCCAAAGACCCCTTTTCTTCTCGGATCATTGAATTTTAAGATCCACCCAATGATTGAAGACGAAGGAGAATTGTCTGCTGAAGCACGGGTTGTGGTGTTGTCGTGGTAGAACATCACCGTTGGAGAGAGAGAGAGAAGAGAGAGACGTCATTGTCGGTTCAGGGCGCAATACGATGGATACACCAGAGCACGAGCTGCAGTGTTGTCAGATTTGCAGATGGTCGGCTATGGCTACTGTTGCAAATTTGTTTGGTGATGAAGGAGGGTAATGTTGTCTTTTTACATAAAAGTTCAACTTTATACCTTCTTTTTCGTTCAATACTCTCATCACAAGCACGTGCACAACACCTTCTGTTAATTTGGATAAAAAATGTAATAGTAGCACTTTTCTCCAAAATCACGACGAGATAAATTGGTCATTTCTAAATGTTAGAGAGATTAGGTGCCAAAGGCCCAAAACATAGAGCGGTAATCTATACTTTGCCTTTGTTTATTTGAACATGCATGTACTAGCAAATACCCTCCTATAGGAACTTCTCGAGATAAGTGAATCGTACTAGGTAATTACCATGTCCTAAACATTGACAACCCATATTGATAAAATATTCTTCACGTAGTCGTACTAAGTAATTACCATGTCTTGACATTGACAATCCGTATCGATAAAATATTCTTCATCGTACTAAGTAATTACCATGTCTTGACATTGACAATCCGTATCGATAAAATATTCTTCACGTAGTTCTACGATACAATATAAATTAAAGAAGGTTTCTTACTGGTTACCCCAAAATTTTACAGAGAAAAATTGAGCAACCTCTGTCATTTTAATTATTTAGGTGCCGTTCCACTTTCTATATAAACCTTCTTTTTTAAATTTAAAAATTATGTGTTTATGCAAATAATTATTCTACTAATATGGATCTTATTTGATAGATTTCATTTTAATTATATTTGAGTTTGAAATTAAAAAGAAGATTTTTTGACAAAGCCTAACGGAGCCTTAATCCATATAATTTAAGCACATCAAGATTAAATGCAATTTGGAACACCCATTTTACCAATCCAATTTTTTTAGTTAAAAAATATATATATACACATCTCCTGCATTGAATTCTATGTTGTGAAACAGAAATTCCGGGAAAAGATGGAAGGAGAAGAGGGGAGAGAGAAATGTCTGACATTGAAAAATTCCTTCTCGACCCACCAGATATATGTCTTCTACAGTATCTTATTTCACTGCAAATCACTGATGCCCCATTCCACTAAAAATTTTATTTTGTAAGTACTTTTTTGTTTTACGAAACATATCATTCTCTCATAATATATAATTTTAATTTAAAAAATAAGTACTTACTTATTTTAGTTAGTACCCTGAATCAATTTCAACAAACAGATCCAATCAATTGGATTTGTTGCTTCCATATGCCTCACCTTTCCGACACAATGGTGCAACCCACCCACACAATTTTACTTTCAAAGATAGTTGTTATAGTCGTTGAAGCAGACAAATAGAATATACTCACATGGCTAGAGTGGAGACGACATTCAAAGATGCCGTGAGAGTAATATTAAATTATCATAATTAAGATGCCGTGAGAGTGATATTAAATTATCATAATTAAGCGCCGAAAAAAGATACTAATTATAAGATTTTACTACTGCCGTCTATATATTCTCCTTTCTTTTTATAATCTGAGCCGTCACATCACACTTACTTATAATTTTACGTTTTAAGATGCCGTCCATCATATATATAACTGATATACAGTCATTTTTAAATGAGAAATTCCTTATTTTGGTTAAAATAAGGACCTCTCCATTTCTCTCATTTTCTGTTCAAATTTTGATAATCCGAACCGTTCAATATGTTCAGAACGTGATTTTAAGAGTATTCGCGAAAAATTAGCAAAAAAATGACTTTGAAGGACTTTACCTAAGCAATTTTTGTTTGAACCATTTGATAAAAAAAAACTGCTCGGATAAAATTCTTCCAGATCATTTTTTTTGCTGATTTCTCACGGGTACCCTTAAAATCACGTCCTGAACACATTGAGCGGCTCGGATCATCGAAATTCTATCGGAAAATGAAGGTCATTATTTTATTAAGTTAGGGTAATTCTTATGAGTGGACTGTGTGTGTGTATATATATATATATGCAGGGCCCTTCTAATACGGGCGCCCGCATTTAAGTAAGTTGCGAATTTTGCCTTTCGCGACCGAATTTCGATGATTTGAGCCGCTCAATGTGTTCAGAATATGATCTTAACGGTACTCGCGAGAAATCAGCAAAAAAAAAGACCGGGAAGGGCTTCATCCGAGCAGTTTTTGTTTTTTTATTGAACGGTTCAAATAAAAACTACTCTAATCAAGCCCTTTTCGGTCATTTTTTTTTCCGATTTCTCGCGGGTACCCTTAAAATCACGTTCTGAACACATTGAGCGGCTCGGATCATCGAAATTCAATTGGGAAATGGGAGAAATGGTGTGGTCCGCAACTTGCTTGAATGCGGGCATCCGCATTAGAAGGGCACTGTATATATATGAGTCTCCTTCTTATAAGGACTACTTTATTTTAATAAAATGAGGACCTCTCTTTCTTAATCGAATTTCGATGATCCGATCCGCTCAATGTGTTTAGAACGTAATTTTAAGGGTACTCACGAAAAATCAGAAAAAAAAAAAAAACCGGGAAGGGCTTCATCCAAGCAGTTTTTATTTATTTTTTATCTAACGGTTCAAATAAAAACTAATCAAATCAAGCCCTTCCCGATCATTTTTTTTTGCTGATTTCTCGCAAGTACTTTTAAAATCACGTTCTGAACACATTGAGCGGCTCAGATCATCGAAATTCGATCGGAAAATGCGAGAAATGGGAGATCTGCATATAAAGTCCTCATTTTAATGTCATTACCTGAAGATTTTTGTATATATATATATATATATATATATATCAATTGTTTTCAGGTCTGGACCTCTGGACCTCCCATTTTCCGATCGAATTTCGTTGATTAGAGCCGCTCAATGTGATCAGAACATGATTTTAAGGGTACTCAAGAGAAATCAGCAAAAAAAAGATCGGAAAGGACTTTATCCGAACAGTTTTTTATTGAATGGTTCAGTAAAAATCTGCTCGGATCAAACCCTTTCCGATCATTTTTTTTACTGATTTCTAGCGACTACCTTTAAAATCACGTTCCGAACACATTGAGCGGCTCGGATCATCACAAATCAATTAAAAAATGAGAAATTCAGACCATAAGAAAATCCGGACAACTGGACCTAAAAAGAACTAATATATATATATATATATATATATATATAAATAATATACGGGGCGGTTCCGGGGACACTTAAAAAAATCCTCCAAATCTTAATTTCATGGTTCCCGATCAAATTTTGATGATCCGAGCTGCTCAATATATTCAGAACGTGATTTTAAGAGTGCCTGCGAGAAACTGACAAAAAAACTAACCGGGAAGGGCTTGATTTGAGAAGTTTTTTATTGAACCATTCAATAAAGTTCAATAAAAAACTGTTCGGATGAAACCTTCCCGATCTTTTTTTTTGCTGATTTCTCGTAGCCACCCTTAAAATCACATTCTGATTACATTGAGCAGCTCGGATCATCAAAATTCAATCGGGAACTTGGGGGGGTGTTTTAAATGTTCCCGAAACCGCATATATATATATATATAT
>BPLS01000163.1:4400590-4469381 GCA_019656275.1 Rhododendron kiyosumense
TTGAACATTTGGATTTTGGAACGAGCTGTATCGACTATGGACACAATGAATCTTTTTGCTACATTTTTTTTGGAACTGTTGTTTGGAAATGTATCAACTATGGAACTCACCAAATCTGTTTGGAACTGCTGTGTTTTTTTGGAGACTTGAATTATACATTTTTTAATGTTGCTGGTTGTGATGTATATTTTCTTTTAGTTGAGTTATGTAATGCTTGTATTGAAGACAAATATAGCTTGCGATGTGTACAAATTTGGAACTTGAGCAAGTGTTCTTATTTTATAAGTTTGGAAAATTGGCTCTTTTTTGTGCCATATTATTGACTTCAATCACTTGCCCTAGTGGGAGTAGTGACTAGCGTTATAGGTCGTCGGGTGGCCGGAAGGTTGCCACGAGTTCTTAGAGGCATTGTGGCCTCAACAAATGGCTATATTTTACTTGCTTCAGTCTCCTATTATGATATTTTGTAACGACCTGGATTTTCGACCCAATTTTTTTAATATAAATTTATATTGTTAAATTCTTAATTCAATAAGTAATTAAATTGGATAATTAAAATATATTATTACGTGTACAATTGATATTATATACATTATTGTATAAGATATATATTTATACTTTAGATATACTGGGAGTCAGTGATTGATATTTATCTCTTATCTTTCCTATCTAAATCCTAACTAGAACTCTATTCAAACCAAGTCTCCACTTCCCTATCAAACTCTATCACTTTCATCTTTATCCTTCAAATTACACGTGTCCACATACATTCTCACCTTATACATAAACTCGTCTACATACATTCTCACCCTACACATACACAAGTCCACATACATTAGAATAAAAGAAAACCCCACCAAATGTGGCACTTGTCCCATATCCATCTTATCATTATCAGTATCATTCTCCTTCACTCTCCTTTTCCATTCCACCACTTCCACACTTATCTCTCACATTCTCACTGCTTTATTCTCTCTCATTATACATACCCACATAAATCCAAAAATTGAACACCAGTATATTATTTCACTCTCAATTCTATTGTTGAGTCTAGAATAGAGAGACAGAGAGAGACAGAGAAACAGATTTTTACATAACACCACTCCGTACATCATATTCAGGTTCCCAATCAACCACTACATCACCAAGTATCCACAAACCATCTTCCAATCATTCGAGTCAGCCCCGAGTCCTCCGCCTCCGCCGCCGTCTTTTTCATTTTACCGAAATTGTCCGCAAATTAGCATCCGCTTTTTCGGCTGGATTTAAGGTAGATTAATCTCTATCCTATTTTCTCCTAAGTATATTTAGTCCCTATATATATAAATTTCATAATTTATAATGGAGGAAATCGTACTCACGCATCAAGATTAAAATAAACGAAATATGCTCTGTTTTAGAAAATGAAAAAAATGGAACTCGCTGTACTTGCACGTTTTGAGTTTTCAAAAGTGGTATTGAAACTACAATTGCCCCCTATGTTTTCATTTGTTCCAGAGTTGATTCTAACTATGTGGTTGATTTCTTTTTAGTAGAATAAATGCATGCTATAATTATTGTACTTCTATTATCAATAGATGAGCATTATTGTTTGTGAACAAGTCAAATAACAGTCAAGCCTTACCATTAATATATATATATATAAATAGGATTTTTAGTAATAGTAAGCTTTGATTAATAAAATTTCACATTTAGATTTTGATACTGTAAGTTGCCATAGTGGATCAACTTTGTGATTCAATAATTGTACTTTAGTTCTTAAAAAGTTATCATAGTGTGTTATTAAAGCTAAGCCTACGAAGTTGTTAATGACACCTTTGAAATTAATAAAAATTATAATTAATTTACTTGTTCAACGAACCTTAAGGGCATCGGCTCAATCATAAAATATTATGTGTTACTTACTCGCACCATATTATCTGTTATGTACTTTTATCTCATTGAAATGTATCGTGCTATGAATTGAGCAGTTATTGATTGTACCATATTCGACGTGCTAGAATGGACTTAGAATCACTGGGTGGTTACGAGTAGTGACTCACGTAGACGATGTTAAGTAAATGGAAATTTGTAAAGTGTTGGAAGTGTGAGTGTGTGGATTGTGATTTGAGCCATGGTGATGGCAAGGGTTAACCTACGGGGCCCTGTGTTGAAATGGGTTACCTGCGGGGCCCTGTGATGAGATATGTTGTGACGCTAATGTATGATACGTCATGGGAAGTTTCTCGAGGAAGAGAATGGGTCCCATGAGACGATTATAGTTAGTGAGACGCTAACGTATGATACGTCATGGGAAGTTTCTCGAGGAAGAGAATGGGTCCCATGAGACGATTGTAGTTAGTGAGACGCTAATGTACGATACGTCATGGGAAGTTTCTCGAGGAAGAGAATGGGTCCCATGAGACGATTGTAGACGTTAATGTATGATACGTCATGGGAAGTTTCTCTTAGGAAAGAGAATGGGTCCCATGAGACGGTTATAGTTAGCGTGGGGTAGTGGATGTCCGACCCTAATGTACGATACGTCATGGGATGACTCAATCCTCCTGTTATGGTCTTAAGTGAGAACATACTCGGTACATAACTTAGATGCGCTCACCTAAGGCCCTGGTGCAGGATAAGCAAGAGGAAGGGTGGACCCATGAGACGGTTGTAGTTAGTGGATGTGGGAGGAAAGGATCTCGTGGAGATGATCCTTAGATTTCATGTAAGACGATGGATAGTAAAGAAAATGATGATGTGTTATTATTCTGTACCTCTCATGTATTATCAATTGTGATATTATTGTTATTATTGAATGCTAATTGTAGAGTAAGAGGTTGGTATGATTGGATTATTCTACTGGGTGAATTATCACTCACGGATACGTTTGTATTCTGGCAAATCGTTTGCTTCGGCATTCAATTTGCCAGAGTGTGCAGGATTCCACAGTGGAGCAGTTGATAAAGGTAGGATCCCTAGAGCGGAGTCTGGGCCAACGTTGCTTGGAATTCGTGTCAAAACTAGAGTCGCTCTGGAGCTGCTTTTGTTAGATAAATGTACATAGATTTTTGTATTATTTTGAAATTGGAATTTGTGTATAAGGATAAATTAGGGCCTAAAAGTTTATAAAATTCAGCGTATTTTATGTCTAATGCTTCCGAAATTCCTTGGAAAATCGGGGCGTTACATATTTAGTTGAGAAAACTCTGTAACTTTTCATTTTTTATTGAATCATTGTAGATACTATCATTACCCATAATTTTCTGTCAAAGAACCAGCTTCCATTTTATTTGCTAACAACCACATCTACTACTACTGGATAATTGTACCCAGTGGAGGCAAAAACTCACGCTCGCATGTGACATCAATGCCAGCTACTTGAATTTTGGCTATTCAATAAGAGTGATATTGAAAAGAAAATGTCCTCCAAACTTTCGTAGGTATACCAATTCTCAAACCCAACGACATGGAATTCAACCATAAATGGTATACTCATATGAAATGGTAGAACAAAAGGATGGAACAAATTTAAATTGAGAACCTTCACATACTCCCTCAACCTAACAAATCATGGATAAGTTCTCTAAAAAGGAAAACAACAAGGAAAAAGAAGAGACATCCAGAATAAAGAGTTCCTTATATCTTTACTTCATACAATCTCTAGTTACTCTTGCTAGATAATTGTACCTATTTTCACAAAGTTTCAGGACCAATTTTTCACCAAAATTTCAGCACTTGTTTACACGCAACCTCAGACCCTAGGACACAACACGGATTACTTGCCAAAAATTCCTCAACTTCTATTAATTGCCAAGAATCTCAGTCCAAGAAATCAAAAATGACCAAGGGTATAACCTTGAGAGCCCGCCAAATGAAACAACGGAATAGGGAAAAGCCGAAACTGGCCAACCTGTGCTATGTTCACCACCTTACAACAAAGCAAAAAAAAACAACATTCCTAACTTCAATTGGTAACAAAATCAGAGCAACGCAAATGGGCCGAAGAAGTTATTGCCGAAATCAATCTTGGGAAGCTGCTGCAATTGCCCGATTTGAGGTGGAATTGGAGCCGAAATCAACCTTGTTATATATGCCTGAATATCTAACATATGGAAGCAACAAAATTAGGTCATTTATAACATATGGAAGCAAGATTGGCTACCTAGTTGAAAGCCTTTTGCCATAACTTTTGCCAAATTTTGGCAGAGGCAAGGGATTTGGCATGCCAATTGACTTGTCTTAGCTAGCCCTTGAAGGAGAAGCTTCATGCTAGTTCTAATTATATCCTTACGCAATACCTTTTTCATCCATGTTTCGTTGTTGATCTTGCTGTTTCTACCAAAAGAAACTCGCTCAAATTAATCACGTGTGACGAATGAATTAACAACTGCGTCCATCTATCCTTAAAATCCCTTTACAACAGGAGATCTCAATCAGATGACATACACTACAAGTATAAATGCTTATGAAACACAACACAAAACTAAAAGCTACTCCTAATTAACTAAAAAGAATGGTTCCTACAAGTTACAACACTTGAACTCTTTGGTAACTCTAGCTGCGTGAACGATATCTATGCAACTGTGTTACAGCTGCTGCATTTTCCCTTGCTGCTTTTATAGTGAAATCAAAGATTCGCAGCCCAGCCCACTATTATTGTCCATAGTAACAGCAGCCAATTTGAGTCAAAACATGGGTTCAAAAATGAATCCAAAACCATTTCCATTTCCATTTTCAGTTCAAAATCTAACTAACATGAGCATATCCAATTCTGTCGTATGACAAGGTAAACTTATAAACAGAGAGAAGGCAGTGATGAGAAGAACTTCCTGGTGCTAACACAACCAAGAACTTAGAACACACAAAAATGAAAAAAAGAATAACCAATTAACAGAAAATCTGAGTTTGTTTTGGATAAAGAAAATCTGACTTTCAAGTGGGGCCTTTTCCATTCGAAATCAGATAAAAAATAAAATCCAAGAAATCAACAATGAACAAAAACTAATGTGAGCTCATTCTAGTCTAGGGTCCAGTTTGGGCTATTGTGAGCAGCTCATTCCAAGTTCACAATAATGATCGGAATCAGCAAAATCAACAATGCTAAGAGACTCCCGCAACTTTTGCTCAAATAACCTATCTTTCTGTTCAAAATTAGCAAAACCCTAATCGGGTCTCGAACCCTAACCAGATTGAGAGAGAGAGAGATTCGATCTTGTTCTACATTCGTTCAAAAAAAGCCCCTTATTTTGGTTCAAAAAAAATAATCCATAAAGCCTTAATCTCTGAAAATCGATCGAGAAAGAAAGATCTTGAGTTCAATACAGAGAGCAAGAGAGAGAGAGGGGGAGAGCTACCTTGATGTTGCTATGCCGTTCGTTAGTCGTTGTGCGTCGGGGAGATCAATCATTCATCGTTATCAGTGGTTCTTCTGCGATCGCCTCTTCTCTCTCTCCCTCTTCTCTGTTCGTTTGTTTGTGTTGAGGACAGAAAGGGTTTTGACCCGCGTGTGGGAGCCGAACGAGCCATGAGACAATTTTTACCTAACCCAATCCCTATTTTACCCGCGAGTTTTTAATTTCCCAGCCGTACGGCCTAGAAATCGGGTGCGGACATAAGCTCCCATCAGGGAGTCCTGACTTGAAACCAACTGATATCTATAACATAAAGTTATAAATATGATTTTACAAAAGTGTTAATGGTTTCACTTAACATAAATAGATTGGGCTGGGGTATGGGCTCTATAGGTGTACACAACTGCACAGTCCACTAGTCTACACAGTCAACTGTACTTGAAATTGGTATTCAAGTCTTGAGGTGGGACTGGGTAGAATGTTTAAGCCTGTTAGATCAAATGAGATTGACTTGAAAATAATTTTTATAACTTAGTGCGAGCAGCCGACATAAGATAGTGCGTGTATATCAGTGGAGGAAGTAGAGCATATATAAGAATTATTTTTAATCAACATAGAAGATAGATTAAACAAATTAATAATTAGTAATGAAGTGAACGCAAAATTTTATAAACAATATAAATTATTGAAATGAACGTTTTATTGAATAATTAAAAACTTACAGAAAATTACAATGACTTGGAAATACATTACAATATTTCTCAGGGTAGGAGATTGTTTTCTAGAGGAGAATGGGCAAAAAATTCTCTATCTAAAAGTGTGTGTGAATATAATGGTGAAGTTCGCTTTATATAGGAAAGGGAGGTAGAAAGCAATTGTTTCTGTTGATAACTAAAGGGCCAGCAGGGTTGGCATTTAATGACTCTGTTTCTGCTTTTGGTGGTACATTTATGAGTGTTCTACTGGCTAAATATCAATAGTACCAAGGGTGCTAACAAGCATGTGAGGTTTGTCCTTACTTTTGGTGCTTTTGAGAAGGTTGTTAACTAAAATGACTAAGGGAGCTAGCATCAAACATGCATCCAATGACTTTATCTCCAATATAACTTTTTAATCAATATAAATATATGTTTAAAACAAATTGAACGGCTCCGATTATTCGCGTGGGGTTCCGAAAAATGTATTGTTTCTAGAACCGGCCCCTATATATAGTATATTTCCACCTACACAATTTTTGACACCAAATTTTGACACTCAATCATAACCATTGAAATCAATGGCTAAGATTATATTGTACTCTTTTTCCTCTATCTCACTTACACATAAACTCTCCCTCCCACCCTTTTCGTCTCCTCTATTTCCACCCACAGCTGGCCCAAGCACAAGGCCTGGGTCTTGGGCACCCCCAAGATGCCCAATTTTTGGGGCACCCCATTTTTTTAAGTATTTGGATTGGGTAGGACTCTTTTTAGGAAATGCTCAGTCCAAGTTTCAAAAGCAAAGCCCAGTTTCTTGAGCATTGATACTGACGCAGTAGGACTTTCTACTTATAAAAGATTCTTTGCCTTTATTGTTTCCTTCAACTGGCAATATGGGACTATAGGTGGGAGGCTTTGTCTTGCAACTTGTTTGTCCTACATCGTCAAAGCAAAAGCTCAATTGGCAAAGTAGATTTAATACTATAATTTTGGCTATCTCTGACTGTTTTTTTTTTCCATAAAAATTATCAAGTGTATAGGGCACCATTCTTAAAATAGGCCTTAGGCACCCAAATATCTTGTACCGGCCTTGTTTCTATTGAAGTCCACACCACCACCACCCCCACCACCGTAACCCATATCCACCTTTCGGTCGGCCTCCCCGCCCTTCTATTGTCGCCGATCTCATCCTCCACATCACTACTGTCGGCCCCTTTCTCTATCAACGTGTACTCGAAGGCAGGCGATTGTGGCATCAACATCATTACTGAACGACTTGGGTTCCACGGTCATTGATTTTCACTTCGATCAAAAGATCGACCAGCCATGTCCCTCTTTTTTTCTGCTCCAAAGTTACTTTTTCTTCACTTGATCATTCCCTTCTCTCTCACTTTGTCCCTCTGTCGAACTTAAATCGAAATGGAAATTGCAAAACTAGTTCAGTTGGATCTAAATGAAAATTGCAATATCAGAATCATATTTTCCATCTTTTTAATTGTTTATAGATTTGTTCAATGTAGAACCGGCAACTTTCCTCATCTTATTAATTGTTAGATTTGTTCAATGTAAAGATGCCAATGGTGGTGATGGTGGAGGATGAGACCGGGTAGGGAGGCCGACCGGAAGGCGAATCTAGGGTATGGTGGTGTGGTTAGGGTTTGGTTGTAGTAGTGTGGGATTCATTGGGAATATTTTGAAAAGGAAATGAGTAATTTTAATGTGTGGCAATGCTTTGGGAGATTATTTAAGTTTTAATTTCAGCCATTCAGTTGAAAAAGGAGTGGGATAAAGAAGAGGTGTTCTGGAAACAAAAATCGAGAGTTACTTGGCTGAAAAATGGGGATAAGAATACGGAATTTTTTCACGTGTCGGTTATGCAAAGGAGGGCAAGTAACTGTATATCTGGTATTGAGGTGGCCAATGGTAAATGGACTAGTGACCCTCACAAAGTGCAAACAGAGTTCCAGCATTTTTTCACGGATCTTTTCACGGTTGGCTCGAGTCTCCAAATGTGTGAGACTATGGAGGTCATCCCTCATAAGATTACTAATGCTATGAACCATTCCCTTGTCCGACCTGTTACTGATTCTGAAATTCGTTCTACCCTAAAGGGGATGGGGCTGACTAAAGTGCCTGGTGTTGATGGTATGACCCATCTTTTCTTTCAAACTTATTGGCCGACAATGGGGGAAGATGTCATTGCAGGTGTGCAAAGTTTTTTCCATTCATCTCATATGTTACGAAGTGTGAACCAAACCTTAATCACTCTTATCCCTAAAGTGAGATGCCCTACAAAGCCTAGCCAGTTCCGCCGTATTAGCATCTGTAATGTATCCTACGAGATCATTACAAAAATCTTAGCCAACCGACTTAAGTTCATCATTCCTCACATAATCTCAGAAAATCATAGTGCTTTTGTTGAGGGCTATCAGATATCAGATAGTATCCTTATCGCTTATGAACTAATGCATTCTTTGAAAAATAGGCGGCATGGTTAAAAAGGATGGGTGGCTTTGAAGCTTGATATGGCAAAGGCATAAGATTGTATTGAATGGTCGTACTTAGAGGCGATTCTTCGTAAATTTGGGTTTGCTAATTAGTGGATTCGGTGGGTTATGGCCTGTGTTACCACAGTTTTTTTTCCTACAATGATCAATGGTGAGAAAGGAGATCTTTTCTCCCCTTCTAAAGGAATTAGACAGGGCTGTCCGCTGTTTCCTTTCCTGTTTATATTATGTGCAGAAGGTTTCCATTATTTACTTTAAACAGTGTTATCGGATGGTGCTCTCCATGGTGTTAAAATCGGGCAACATTGTCTAGCAATCTCTCATTTGTTTTTTGCCGATGATTCAGTACTTTTTTGGGAGGCTACTCTTCAGGCTGTCATGCTATTGATGAGGTTCTGCGTAAATATGAGGCGGCATCTAGGCAAATGGTGAATAGGGATAAATCATTTTTATTTTTCAGTCCGAACACTCCCAACAATGTAAAGGAAGGTATTTCTGACTTTCTTAATATTAATTGTGAAATTCAAGGAGGTAAATACTTGGGCTTACCTTCCGTTATTGGTAAGTCCAAAACTGAGGTGTTTAGGTACGAAAAAGACCGAGTTTTTAATAGGCTTCAAAGCTGGAAGGATACTATTCTCAATATGGCAGGAAAAGAAGTGTTGATAAAGTCGGTACTATTAGCTATGCCTAATTATGTGATGCAGTGTTTTCTTTTGCCTAAGCGGGTTTGTAAGTATATTTGTAGTGCTATTCAAAAATTCTGGTGGGGTTCAAAAGAATGGGAGAAAAAGATTAACTGGGTTAGTTGGAGCAAGCTCTGTGATAACAAATCCGATGGTGGGCTTGGCTTTTGTGATCTTTATGCATTCAATCTTGCCTTTCTTGCAAAACAAGGTTGACGTCATTTACAAGGCCCACCTTCTTTATTTCTACAACTTTTTAAGAGCAAGTATTTTTGTAATAAGTCTTTTTGGGAAGCTTGTTGCCCAAGCTTAGCTTCATGGGCATGGCGCAACATTTTGGTAGGAAGAGCCATTCTTAGAAAAAGCTGTAGATGGAATGTGGGGATGGTTC
The DNA here is from genome assembly GCA_019656275.1 of Rhododendron kiyosumense. Taxonomy (NCBI): domain Eukaryota; kingdom Viridiplantae; phylum Streptophyta; class Magnoliopsida; order Ericales; family Ericaceae; genus Rhododendron; species Rhododendron kiyosumense. Next base: position 4,410,206 of record BPLS01000163.1, read on the forward strand.
TTCCATTGATGTTTGGAGTGATCCCTGTCTTCTGAGGTCTCTCTCTTTTAAAGTGCTTAGTCCTCCCCCACTAGCCGCTTCCTCGCTTAGTCAAATTCACAGTGTCTCGGATCTTATCGATAGCACTTCCCATAGCTGGAATGTTTCATTGCTTAAGGAGCTTTTTTTGGAATTTGATGTGGAGTCAATCCTCTCGATTCCAATCAATTCACAAGGCTATGGAGATAGGGGTTTATGGCACTCTACCAGCAATGGGTCTTTTTCGGTAAAGTTAGCTTATCGTTTGGCAAAACAAAGCAACCTTCCACGAGAGTCTCGAGAATGCGGTGAGTCGAGTTCGGGTATTCCTTCTGACTCTTTCTAGAAATCTTTGTGGTCTTTACCAATCCCTAAAAAAGTCAAGATGTTTTTGTGGAGATGTTTCCATAATGCTATTGCTGTATGGGCTAATTTGAATCGTAAAGGTATTGATGTTTCTCCATACTGCCCAAGGTATAAGACCAATTATGAAACACTAGAGCACTTGCTTTTCTAGTGCAAGCTATCGCGAGCGGTATGGCTTGATGGAATTCCTTTCAGTTTATCGATTGGTGGTATTCGTTCCCCTATAATTCTTATGCGTCTGATACATTGGTGAATATGGGTGCATTTTTTGTTTCTATTTGCTAGTTCATTTGGAAGGCAAGAAATCAAGTGTATTTTAATGGCCATGGCTGGGATGGTACTATGATTCTGGAAAAGGCTTATGCTCTTTGTTCCGAATTTAAGGCTGTTATGGTTGATGATCATTCTCTCCAAAACCTTGCTGTTTCTGGGAGCGTTTCTATGTGGCATCCACCTCTTGTTGATGTGATATAACTTAATGTTGATGGGGCCGTTCAAAGGGCAAATGACTTAGTTGGGGTCGGCATTATGGCTTGAGGTCATTTAGGGCAGATTGTGGGCATGGTGGCCATCCCTTTTATTGGGCTTTTCTCCCCTATAGCTATTGAGGCCATGGCCTTCCGGGAAGCTTTGGTCTTCGCAGCTAATAGAGGCCTTTCAAAGATTGTTCTGGAGGGTGATTCTCTCCAAGTTGTTCAAGCACTTACTCATGCAGGAAAATCTTTTGCGGATTGTAGTAGTTCTATTCTCTTGAATTGCTTAGTTCTTTTGCCTTTATTTTCCTCTTGTACTTTTGTGCATGTTAGTCGTTCTTGTAATATGGTAGCTCATTCGTTGGCTAAGCGTTTCCTATTAGAGATTAGACTAGAAAATGGGGGGGGGGGGGGGTGTGTCCTATCCCTTATTGGCTAGCTAATCTTGCTTTGGATGATGTCCGGTCCTTTGATCGGTTTCTTCGTTAATAAATTCTTCTGTGTTTCCGTGGTTAAAAAAAATTTCAGCCATTAGTTTCCATGGCTGAGATGGAATGTCACAATTTGTGTGGGTAGAACTACCCCTATGGGCTAGTTCTCCTCACACAAAAATTGACACAATTTTTTTGTGGAACCCATTTTTGAGTCCCGTGCAAATGATCGGAGCCGTTTAATTTGTTTAAAATAATTTTTAAGGGTTTTTGTAAAAAATCAACTCATTCAGATATCGAAAATGCTTAATCGGTTCATTCAGTTGGTTCCTATCAAATTTCATGAGATAAAATTGAATGAACTAATGAAGCGCTTACCGATATTGGAATGAGTTGATTTTTTATGGGAACTCTTGAAAACCTATTTTAAACTAATTGCACGGCTCCGATCATTTGTGTGAACTCTAATTAATTTTGTTTCAATTTTTGTGTGAGGAAAATCGGCCCCACACAATATTAATTAGATTGTATCTATTTTACTTAAATCAAAAACTCCAGAAACAAAAATATCTATACAATTTGTTCGATTTTGTAATATTTTATTCCAGCAAAGTAATATTTACAAAAGTTGAGGGTGGAGAACTTTTTTTTCCTTAAAATTCATAGAAATAAAAAAATTTGAATCAATTGGACGATCTTGGATACGCCTAAGGTCCATTATTTTGTGGTGCAAGGCTCCACCAAATCTTGCCAGGCTCATTGGATGTGATCAACCGGGTTTTTTTTTTTTTTTGTCAAACTTTAGAATGACTTTCATTGATACGAAAATTATATATTGGGAATGGGTAGCCACCGCCCAACGAGGGAGGAAAGCAATCGCAAAGGAGGCCTAAATTCACAAACGAACATTCAAGATTTCACATAGATAAGACTCGTCTCCGATCTTGAAAAGCCATCAAGACGACGTAGAAAATCCACCATAACCACACTCACACCCATAAGGAGGTAAGAGAAAGTCCCATGCAAATGAAGGAAACCTACAAAAAAACAGTAAAAAAAAAAAACTAAAGCAAAACCAACAAGCAAACAACAGATCCACACCCCTAAGTCCAGCCGCTTAAAAACATCGCTGCCGTAAGGCTAGCCGAGACATAGCAAAGATCACGGAACGGAACCTTAATCACCATAGCAGCCACACTTCACCATACAACACCACCAACTATTACATCTGTCCCAAGAAACTACGCCTTCGTTAGGGTGTGAACCTATGCGACGCCCAAAACGACAAGAATGGGGCCTGCCTGATTATGTAGATGGAACTGCAGGACAATCAGAAAGAAGAGCACACGATGAGGAAGATTGGACAAAGGAGCACATAGGTGGATTGCTTTGGCGATGATCGGCTCTGCCGACGTTGGATCTTGCCAAAATTAGGGGGATAGATTTATGAGAGAGAGAGAAAGAGAGGGGGGGGGGGGGGCATCTCCCCCAAGAAAACCCTAAGCGTTGAAACTGAGAGAGAGAGAGAGAGTAATGTTTTATGTCTAGTATGTGTAATTAGCTAGTTAGGTTATATAAATATCAATGACTCATTCAAGACCAAAATATTTACAATTCACCCAAATTCACCTAAATCACCCATTTAACACACCCTATAAAAATAATCCTCCAATAAAATTTACTTAATTTTTCTTAGATTCGGTAAGATGTGCGTAAATAAAAGAGTACACGTCCTTTTTACTTTGTTTTAAAAGGCCCACGTCTTTTTCACTTGAAATACATATGGGAGGGGCCTTTTTTTTAATCAATAAATATATGACCACACAAACATAATATTGACTGTATGTAAGTGTTTATGTATGGTAATAACATTATTATTTTTTGATAGCCCAAAATAAGCTGTAAAGTGCAAGAATAAGTATTTATTTTTTTGAATTAAAAGTGATGTATTATGAGAGAATGACGTGTCTTGTAAAACGAAAATAAATATTTATTTTTTAAAAAGAGAATCTAGAACGAGCACTAGAGCACATAGTCAAGGGGTGTTTTGGTTTCTCGAAAAAAAAAAACTTTTAAAAAAAGAATGTAATTTTAAGCTAAAAAATTATGTGTTTAAATAAATAATTTTTCTATCAATATAGATCTTATTTGATAGATTTCATTAAAATCTTTTAAATGATGCAAAAAAATTAAAAAAATATTTTTTATTTTCATTATATTTGAGTTTGAAATTACTTTCGTTTGAAAGAAAAAATATTTTTCCAAAAAGTGGAACACGACCTCAATCGCAATTAACGAAACGTCAGGGACTTAGATGCAAAAAAGGCATAGGAATCGGTACAGATTCCACCTGTAGACTACGCCTGATGACGCTCCCACATTAGCAAACCACACTCACTCCTCTCTCTCTCTCTCTCTCTCTCTCTCTCTCCTCCCCTCTCCGTTACAACCTTGGCGTGGTTCTCGGATGGCTTCTCGGAAGGGTAAAGAGGTCGCCGGCGAGGAATCGTCGGGGAAGAGGAAGCGCGGCGGCGGCGGCAACGAGAAGGCCGGCAACGGTCGCCGGAAGAGGAACAACCGCGGCGTTCTCCAGTTCTTCGACGACGCCGCGTACGAGCTCGAGGAGGATGAGGACGAGTCCAGCGACGACAGTGACCTCGACGAGGATGGTAAAAATTAAAAAAAAAAATGCTGTTTTCCGTCGTGTGCTTCCTGCATTTTTGTTTTCGAAGGAATTAGGGTTTTATTTTTGGCGCACGCAGGGGTTGGGGGAAATGTGTGGTGGGTTTGTGGTTATATGAGTTCGATATGCTTTTAGTTGGATGATACTATTGAACTGCGTGGTTAGGGTTAGGGCTTTGATGGTAGGAATCTTTGATCTCTGTGACGGAAATGATATTGAATCTTTAAAGAACTTAGGGTTTCTAATGTGCGATTGTTTTTTGTTTGGATGATATCGAACTGTGTGTTTAGGGTTAGGGCTCTGATGTGAGGTTTTCTGATCCATTTGCTTTTCAGGAATCTGTAGGAATGCTTTTTCAATCTATGTTTTGATGCAACTTGAAGTTATTAGAGGTTTTTTTTGGGTCTGCGTTGCTGGGGCTTTTGTGGTTGCATTGCATGTGGGGTTTTCTGGTTTTGTTGTTATGTCGTTCTGAATCTTCTGATCTTGTTGGTTTGGTGAATGCTATTTTCTTTTTTTGCGTGGGTTGTAGAACTGCTTTATTTATTTGTGATTATGCTTTGAACCTTGGCTGACTGGTTTGTTCTTTTTCTCCACTGAATAAAGGCTTCCTGGAAGATGAATTTAAAACAACCGACAAAGGCAAAAATGATTTTGGAAAAGACCATCAGTTTCCACTTTTTCCCAAAGAGGAGGAGATGAGTGAGGAAGAACTGGAAAAAATGATGGAAGAGCGTTACAGACCAGGTGCCGGTTTCGTTACGTTTGCGGAAGATGCGTACGGGTCTAAAAGACCAATGGAAGCAGATTCAGTCATACCTTCTTCCAGGGATCCTACCATCTGGAAAATTAAATGCATGGTATCGTGTAGGAAAATAAACATGGGGTTATGTTTCCACATCTTCTCATTCTTCCTTTATTTTCCTGAGCAACTTCTTTTGTGTAGGTTGGACGTGAGAGGCATTCTGCTTTCTGCCTGATGCAGAAGTTTGTGGACTTGCTTGCTCTCGGAACCAAGTTGCAGATAATTTCTGCATTTGCACTAGACCATGTGAAGGGCTTTATTTACATCGAAGCAGAAAGGCAAAACGATGTTAATGAGGTACTTTTCTTCTTCTTTGTCATCATTTTAGTTTCTGGTTATGGCAAATATTTAGCTTTGTTCTTGGTATGCCAGTATTTTTGCTCTTATTGGTGATGCTACTGCGAGTGAACTAATGTGGAAACATGGCAATTCAAATGTAGGCATGCAAAGGTCTCTGTTCTATATATTCGAGCCGGGTAACACCCGTCCCTAGTAATGAAATTTCTCATTTGCTCTCTGTGCGAAGCAAATACAATGAAGTTTCAGTGGGCACTTGGGCCCGGGTGAAGAGTGGGAAATATAAAGGGGATCTAGCACAGGTACTTTGGGTTTGTACATTGGACAGAGCTCTTTACTAGATTGTTTTCTGGTTATTATTTTGTCGGATTAAACTTTTGTAACTGGTTTTCAGTTCTCCATTTACTTTTTAATGATGTTTTTGTAGGTTGTATCTATGGATGATGCACGGAAGAAAGCTACAGTGAAGCTGATACCTAGAATTGATCTACAAGCATTGGCTGAAAAATATGTAATGATATTCTTCTATCTTGGACAAGCTCTTTTTTCTAGTAGATGCATTTTCCTTATTTTTTATGGTGGGAGAAATTACCTAACTCATAACTTGAGCTCTTTTTCGACCAAGAAAATTGGAGAAGTAGAAACTGCACACTTTGTGAACTTGATATTGATTCTTTTTAGTTTATTATATTTTTAGAAGTATCGAGTTAGATCATGAATCACGCAGATGCCCAAAATTCATGACGGGTTTGAACAATGTGTGTTTTGCTGTTTGAGCAACTATATTTTGTTGACTAGGATTGAATTAGATTTCTTTAATTATCTAGCTTCCTTTGCCTGACATGAAGTAAGATTGCACTTGTTAGAGGTGGTAAGACACTGTAAACTCATGCGGCAAAAAAATCTAAATATCGTTCTTTTCGATTCGATGTTCTGAAAAGCCTATAGGAGCAGCTAATATTCTAGGACTCTACACAGAAGCCACTATGTTAATGGGATGCCTGATACATGATTTATAAATGCTTTCAGGGTGGAGGAGTTGCGTCCAAAAAGACGGCTAAGGGTGGAGGCATTGCTTCCAAGAAGACGGCTACGGCAACACCTAGATTGATCAGCTCTACTGAACTTGAGTAAACTGCACACTCCTTTTCCAGATTGAGTTTTGGGTGCCACAACTTTTGTTATATGTGTTCATGTCTTTTCTGTAGGGAGTTCCGGCCTCTCATGCAATATAGGCGTGACCGCGATACTGGCCAAGCTTTTGAGGTTCTTGACGGGCTGATGCTCAAAGATGGTTACTTGTACAAAAAAGTAGCGATTGACTCATTAAACTTCTGGGGTTTAATACCTTCTGAAGATGAACTCCTGAAGTTTGAACCTTGTAAGAAAGAAGAACCTGATTCTCAAGAGTGGCTTACCCAGCTTTTTGGTGAGAAAAAGAAGCGCACAAGGTGTGAAAATGGTGGTCGGAATGACAAAGTTGGTGGGAAGGACAAAGGTGGTGGGAAAGGAGAGGGTTCATCAAGCGCTGGCACGGCAAGTAGTTTTGAAGTGCATGATCTTGTGGTTTTTGGGTAAGTCCGCCCCATCACTTCTATGTTTTAGAACATAGGTTTTGTACTACCTGGGCACGGTAAATTGCTTTGCTTTTGTTTTTTATTTGTTTTTCTTATTTTTGCCATTGCAGGCGGAAGGATTTTGGTGTTATTGTAGGCACAGAGAAAGAGGATTATTTCAAGGTATATGACGTATGTGTGCTTCATTCCTTGTTGGCATCTTAACGCTTTCTGTTTTATCCCAGATTTTGAAGGAGGGTTCAGAAGGACCAGTGGTGGTGTCTATTGAACTGCGTCAGTTGAAGAATGCATCTTTTGATAAGAAGTTTCATGCCTTAGATCACCGCATGAAGACAATATCAGTAAATGATACAGTTAGGATTTTGCAGGGCCCATTGCAGGTTTGAAGCTTGTTTTAGACAAGTAATTGGACTATGTATGATGGAGTTTATTGAAACTGATTTGCATATAACTCTAATCTTTTATGCATTGCAGGGTCGTCAAGGGATTGTTAAGCAAATTTATAGAGGAATAATCTTTTTATATGATGAAAATGAACAGGAAAATGGTGGTTTCATCTGTTGTAAATCTCAGATCTGCGAGAAAACTAAACTTTCTGTTGATGCATGTAAAGGAAAGGTTGTATTTTTTATTACTCAAGTATTTAAGTAGGATTCCTTTTACTGGTTCTCCATCATTTTTTGGTTTTTTATTTGGTGTAATGTAATTTTCTGTGTTATCAGGAAGATGAATCAGGGTTCCAAGGCTTTGAAGATATCTCGTCATCTCCTAAATCCCCTCTATCCCCTAAAAAAGCTTGGCAATCTAGTGAAAAGAGCAGCAATTGTATGTTCACGAGTTTTTTATCCCTTTTATACTAGATCACTGATTAAGATTTTAACACCTTTCTCCTGACAAACTATTTTTATGAATGTAGTCAACCGAGACGATAAAGATGGAATGTTCTCTATTGGCCAGTCCTTGAGAATTAGAGTAGGTCCTCTTAAGGGATATCTCTGCCGTGTATTGGCTGTGCGTCGTTCTGATATCACAGTAAAGCTTGATTCTCAGCAGAAAATTCTTACAGGTTTGGTTATGGTTGCCTATGCTTGGTGGCTTTCTTTTGATTGTAGGCTCAGTATTTATTGTAATTTCTTTTGTGTTGATTCCATAGTTAAAAGTGAACATCTTGCTGAGGTTCGTGGGAAGAGTTCTGCCATTTCCATGGGGTACCATTTTATATAGCTCTGAACTGCGTTTGCTAACTTTGATTTTATGTTAATGTTCTCTTGGTACCATTCTGATGTGGTGTTGCTTCTTTTCAAGTGATGACGTGGACTCTGCAAAGCCATTTGATCTTCTTGGAACTCAAGATGGCTCGACAGGTAGGAAATTATGGTACTTTAGCCCGTATTATGTACTGCTGGTTTCCATTTGACCATCACATTTCCAGTTATTGATATTCTTTTATCTTGTGAGTGTATCTTTTTTTCCCGTAAACGAAGGGTGAACCAACTTGTGTTCATCTTCAAGAACTTTTATTTGTATCTTGAAAACAGTTACTAGATGGGGCAAAGGATGTATGCTTTACTTTATGTGATGAGACTGCAGCCTCTCAGCAAAAGTTTGTTGGGGTTCTTTGTACCTCTTTGCCAGTCAATATAGTTGTTGGGGAGAGTTGCTTTCTCTCTCTCAGGGGTGTTATGTGTTGTGATAACATTTGCTGTCACATTTTGAAGATTGGATGGGGGGAGCAGGAACATCAGTAGAGGGCGACAGATGGGGTGCTGGAGGGCTGTCTACAGAAAGGTCATAATAATTTTTCATATCACTTTTCAATTCTCTTCTGCTCATTCTCATCTTGTAGAGGGTTCTGATTTTGTTGTGTGCCTGTGTTTCTTAAGCAGAATGGCAGGCATATAATCCAACAAATGTCCAGCCATGTTTGGACTTTGTTATGTCCAAACAACTTTAAATGTGAATTGTGTGCTTGAACTGTTTCAGTTTTAACAGGGTGGAAACATATTACCTAATTTAAGATAATAGAACAAAAGAGGGGATTGTAATCATACCCTCTTTACTTCGGGAGGGATTAAGGGACTTATATCTTGATTTAGTGTTTCATAGGTATCTCATTCTATGAAATATGTTGATCGAAGATCATGCAAGGTAGAAGTTATCAATACATATGTAGTGACTATTATGAATCGTAATCTATTGCTGGTAATGTAGCTGGCATGAGTTTCCATCCTACCATTAGATTTCCTAGAGCATTTAAGGGTTCACTGGATTGCAGTTGGACAATTTTCTGTGTTCAACCCCCACCCCCTCCCCCTCCATCAATGTGTGTATATATTGTGTTCTGGTTGAATTTTGGTTACTCTGACAATTGAGCTGATATTGGTGGCACTTTGGTTCAGGAGCTCTTGGCCTGCTTTCCCATCTTCAGGTTTTACGGTAAGTTAATATCTGCATGTTATTTTGTCCTGGCTTGTGTTTTTTCTCATCCGCCAATTTTTTTCATGAGTCTTTGATTTCCAGATTCAGCCTGAATCCAGTTCTGCAAATGCTGACAATAATACAAGTAAGGGTATTATCACCGGACTGTGTTGGAAAAAGCATTAATGACCTCTATACCAACCATATCTGAACTCGTTTGTAATTTTAGTTGCTAGTGCTCTTTTGATTCTGATTGTTCTTGTTTTACAATGTGAAGATGTTGAAGATGATGGCCCTTGGGGGACTAAAGCGACTAAAAAACAGAACTCTTCATGGGGTAATGCTGTGGCTAATGAGGAAGCTGTCGGAGATCAGTCTGCATGGGGTGGTTCTGCAGCTGTACCCAAGAATCAAACTGGTGGATGGGGCAGCGGAGGTGGGAGCTCAGGCCAGTCAGAAGCTGAAGCAAGTGGCTGGAATAAAGCTACCAACATGGATGGATCTCAAACTGGAAGTTGGGGGGCTGTGAAAAAGGATGGTGCAACAGCGTGGGGAAAATCTGCAGATCCCCTAGAGAGTAGTGCTGGTATGGGATCCGGAGAAAGTTCTTGGGGCAAACCTGCAGCACCAGATATGTGGGGCAGCAAAGAAGATTCCAGTGGAAACAAGGCAGCCTGGAACAATTCTGACGCTGCACCAGAGAGTCAAACTGGTGGATGGGGTAGTAATGCTGGAGGGTCTTCTTGGAATAAACAGGATGGGGGTGGATCTTCTTGGAATAAACAAGGTGGTGGATCTTCTTGGGCTAGTAAGCAATCTGATGTGAATACAGAAGATGAGTCGAGGGAAGGGAAATTTGATGGAGGTCGTGGTTCGGGTGGGGGAAGGGGAAGAGGAGGAGGAGGAGGGAATGCTTGCTTCAAGTGCGGGGAAACGGGCCATATGGCAAGGGAGTGTACTCAGGGTGGTGGAGGTGGGAGGGGAGGCAGTGGCAGCGGTGGGAATGCGTGTTACAAGTGTGGTGAAACTGGGCATATGGCTAGAGAATGCACTCAGGGAGGTGGTGGTGGGAATGCTTGCTATAAGTGTGGGGAAACAGGGCACATGGCGAGGGAGTGCACTCAGGGAGGTGGAAGTGGTGGTGGAAATGCTTGCTTTAAGTGTGGTGAAACAGGACATATGGCCAGGGAATGCACTCAAGGTGGTGGAGGTGGGAATGCTTGCTACAAGTGTGGCGAAACGGGACATATGGCCAGGGAATGCACTCAAGGAGGTGGAGGTGGAGGTGGGAGGGGGGGTGGCGGCGGCGGAGGGAATGGTTGCTTCAAGTGTGGGGAAACAGGACATATGGCCAGGGACTGCAGTCAGGGTGGCGGTGGAAGTGGGAGGTATGGTGGTGGGGGAGGGAATGCTTGCTTCAAGTGTGGGGAAACGGGACATATGGCTAGAGACTGCAGTCAGGGTGGTGGTGATGGAGGTGGAGGCTGGAGGTCTAGTGGGGGAACCGGTGAGGGAGGTTCATTGGGAAAAGCTGCCGAATCCAATAATCAGACTGGAGGATGGGGTATGGGTGGTTGGAACTCTGCCCAATCCAGTGTTGAAACCAAAAGTCAAACTGGCGGATGGGGTAATGCAGGTGGTTCCAAGGCTGAACCCAATAATGAAAAAGGAGGATGGGGTACTGGAGGTGGGACCTCAGTCCAATCAGATTCTGAACCCAAGAATCAAACTGGAGGGTGGGCTAAAGCAAGTGGTTCTACTGCTGAAACTCAAAATCAAACTGGGGGATGGGGTAGTGCAGGTGGGAACCGCCAATCAGATGCCGAACCGAAGGGTCAAACTGGAGGATGGAATAATGCAGGTGGTTCTAACGCCGAACCCAAGAATAAAAGTGGGGGTTGGGGTAATACAGGTGGTTCTATAGCTGAATCTCAAAATCAAACTGGTGGGTGGGGCAATACTGGTGTTTCTAAGGCAGAACCAAAGGTTCAAACTGGGGGATGGTCTACAGGTGGGAGTTCAGCCCAGTTAGATGCTGAACCTATGAATAAATCTGGGGCATGGGCTAATGCTGGTGGTTCTAAGGCTGAGAAACCCGGTAATCAAGCTGGTGGATGGGGTCCTGCAGGCAAATCAGAAGCTGAACCCTTAAATCAAACTGCAGGTTGGGGTAGCGCAGGTGGGTCAAAGGCTGAAAAATCCCAAACTGGAGGATGGGGTACTGCAGGGAAATCAGAAGCTGAACCCTTGAATCACACTGCAGGTTGGGGTAGCTCAGGTGGTTCCAATGCTGAACCCAAGAATCAAACTGGGGAATGGGGCATTTCAGGTGGGAAGTCAGGCCAATCAGAGCCTGAGTTAAGTGGCTGGGGAAAAACCAAAAAGGAAGGGGCAATAAGTTGGGGAAAATCGATGGATACCCAGGAGAGTACTCCTGTTATGGGATCCGGAGAAAATTCCTGGGGCAAACCAGCAAGCGGAAGCAAATCAGTGTGGAATAGTTCTAACTCTTCTGCAACAGAGAGTAAAACTGGAGGATGGGGTAGTGATGCTGGAGCAGCTTCATTGAATAAGCAGGATGGGGGAGGATCTTCGTGGAGCAAACAAGGTGGTGGATCTTCTTGGGGAAATCAGTCAGGAGGATCTTCTTGGAGCAATGCAGAGAAGAAAGATCAAAATGACAGCTGGGGTAAACCATCTGGGGGGGATCAAGGATTTGGTGGTTCAGGTGGTGGAAGGGGAAGAGGAGGCGGCGGGAATGCGTGCTACAAGTGTGGGGAAACGGGGCATATGTCTAGGGAATGCCCGCAGGGCGGTGGCGGAGGGAGAGGTGGAGGCAGTGGTGGTGGTAATGCTTGCTACAAGTGTGGGGAGGCGGGACATATGGCCAGGGACTGTAGCCAGGGTGGCAGAGGAGGAGGTGGGAGGTATGGCAGTGGAGGTGGTGGGAATTCTTGCTACAAGTGTGGGGAAACGGGACATATGGCTAGGGAATGTCCTCAGGGTGGCGGTGGCGGCGGGAGAGGTGGGGCTGGTGGTGGCAATGCTTGCTTCAAATGTGGGGAGACGGGACATATGGCCAGGGAATGCCCTCAGGGCGGCGGCGGAGGTGGGAGGGGTGGCGGCGGCGGAGGTGGTTGCTACAAATGTGGCGAGCAAGGGCATTTTGCTCGAGAATGCCCGAACTCTTCCCGTTGACATGGATAGGAAACATAAGGCGAAATGCATACCTTTTCATTATTCTGCCCTCTTCTCTGTCTTGTTTCTATTACTCTCTCTGTTTATGTTTGAGAACCATATGAGATTTTGTCTTTTGATGGGACGTTAGACATGGTTATCCTTTTTTTTTTTTGTTTCTGGAATAGTAGTTATAACTCCTTGTTCTAGTTGACTAAGATGTTTATGCTGGGTGGTTGTAATCCTTCTACTTCGTTTTATGCTTTGTGAAAATTGGAGTTCATAATTATGAGAAGACAAGGGGTTTTTAGCTTGCTGTGATTATGGAGTTGAAAGACAGTGGAGGACATCAAAAAGAATTTTATATAACTGAGAACCATTTAGAATTTGATGTTAATCCTGTCATACACACACATTGACATATACATATGTGCATTATTGTCGTCCATGAAAGCATCAGTGTTTACTTGTACAGTATATTTCTTGGTTTCTCCTTGTGTTATTGTGCTATTTGTAAATTGTAGTAATCGTTATAACATTCTCATTTAGCATAATATCTCAGTATGGATAATTTCTTGCAGGTAGACTCCGAGTACTGGCATCAGCATAGTTTTGTAACATTACTTGCACCAAGTATTTATTACTTTTCATCTTTCTCAATATCTTGTTCAACTAGTCCAAACAGGACAGAAGGTCTAAGAATTATTGTGCAAGTTTTCTGACCTTTTATGGTATGGTGCGAGTTTTGTGACTTTTTGGTCTATTGATATCTTCTGGATATATAACATCAGTAAAATTTTCTAAGCTTAAAATTTTCTAAGCTTTTGTTGTTTTGTTTTGCGATGGCCTGCTAATGCATCTTTGTTTTGTTAAGCGATGGCCTGCTTGTGCATCTTTGTTTTGTGTTCTGTTGAATTACTAGCGTGTGTATTAGGTTCGGGTTTGCTGAACTTGGAGGGTTGGGCACTGGACCTACTGGTCCTCTTGAGAGAATTCCACTGTAATGTAACCTACTGACATTTTCACAAAATTTGGTTTTGACTTTTGGCTCCATTTGTTTTAATGTAAAATGTTATCCTGTAAAATACTTTTCCAGTTTTCGTTGTTTGGTTGGACAAAAACAGAGTGAAACATTTTTTACAGCAAAATCTTTTCCATCATAGGGGCACAAATGTTATCATTCCAAATGTGTCATAAGTCATTTTACCTCGTCGTTCTCAACATTGAAGGCCAATTCCGTCGTATCACCAACCGTCAACAGGAGAGACTCTCCAGTCTCCATTATCTCGATTCCCAACCCAGAGATAGAGTAGTCCCAAGACTTCAAAGTTTCTGTATGCATGTATAGGCTATAGCCTACTGTAATGTACTTGTACGTATATATTTGAAATTTTTGGTTTTCTGGAAAAATTTCTTGTAATTGCCATCCAAACACAGGAAAACAAAATAATTATTATTTTCTGCAAAATTATTTTTCTTTGAAATTGTTTTATGTTGTAGAATATTTTACGTTGAAACAAATGAAGCCTTTGTTCCTGTTCTCAACAAAGAAATACTAGGTCTTGAGACATAATTTGTGATAAAAAATGCACCGACACAAATGCACACCCAAATTTGGTCATAGAGTACTGCGGCCCCTTTCTACTTGTGCTAAATGTACACCCAAACTTGGTTGGGTTGGAAAAATAAGGCGAACCTTGACTATTAGGTCCCCTTTTTATCTTTTCCAAAATGAATTTTCATGATTGGCCTCCTCGCTAAAGGCTTAATTGTATCTTTCATGGGTTGAATGTCCTTATTTTATACCTGCAGTCAAATTCAGAGGAGAATGGATACAAATGACAACACTGTCAAAGTGCCATGAATCCATGATGAACTTGATGAGCTGCAGATGCAATAGATTAGACAAATGAGATCACGACCAGACTAGTAGAATATTTTTTGTCTAGTTTTTTCTTGCTAATGAGGTGGTCAAAGGCTTTTCCTGGGATTACATTGGCTTTTTGCAGTGGTAGGCAAGTAATGCGAAAAAACCTGCCCGTAAGATAAGATCAACTCTTGGAATGGTCAGTTACTTCTCGAGTACATACATCCTCCATTCTTCATATGTCAACTCAATTATCGGGTTTAAGACTTGTGATCGGTAACCTTCCATTCAGGATTCACAAGCCCAGACCAACTCAGCTAACTAAAAGCATCTTCATGTCAAATCCCTATAGCCGGCCTCAAATCCTTACAAATACAGACTAAGAACAACTTGATCGTTTGTCCGAAGTAATTGCCTTGTCTGATTATAACCAGAACAAAGAGAAAGTAAAGTTTGGGAAGAAGCAAATGGAGTTAGTTTTTCTTGTGATCTTGGCCCTTTTCCATGTCACAAGAACACCATCAGGCAATTAGAAATACCACTTTGTCCTAATCCACGGGTCGTGCCATGGTGCATGGTCATGGTACAAGATTGTGCCCCTACTAGAATCATTGGGGCATAAGGTCACGGCTCTAGATTTAGCTGCTTCCGGGATCACCCGTTCATGTGAGAGATATCCCATCAATCTCGGATTACTTTAAGCCACCGAATGAATTCATACCATCAACTTCAGATCAACCAAACGAAAGAGTGATACTTGTGGGTCATAGCTTTGGATTGGTGGGTTTTTGTTTTTGATCAAAAGCCTATTTCATTAACAGCCAAAATAGGCTAAAAACAGCGAATCCATCCTATTACAGAGAAAGGGGACCTACACCAAAACCATCACTGAAGGAAAAACACTAAGCATAGGTGACCCAGGAGCAGCAATAAAAACCACAAAGCTAGTGACTAGACCTGTGCACTCACCGCTACAAAGGGTCGGGACACGAGGGGCCAACCATCTAACCACTAGCCGCCCCAGCCTGATAAAAGAACCCTGTCAGAGATAATCTATACAAGCCGGTGGAAACAAGAGTAATAAACAAACAAGAAAGATAAACACGATCACCGTGGATGGAATCCACAAAGCATGCCGGCCGCCTCCAGCTGAGAGGAACCACCCGGTGCCGACTAATCTCAAACCGAAGGAATAGAGAAAACATCTCCGGCAAGCCTACGCTGGCATGACAGGCTCCAGACACAGAGATCGAAGTAGAAATCCCGGGCAGGATCTCCAATCACCGGTCACACGGCGCCGATGGCCGTGGAAGCTCCCTTGCCGATCACCCCCTCTGCTGACGACGAATCATGGCCTAGGCCCATGCCCCGGAACCTTATTTAGTCACCACCAACACCCGCTCCAACTGCCGCAACACCACCAAGCAACCGGATTAAGCGCCGAACATCGACTCCATCCAGCCACCACATAGCACCACTCCAGAAAAATGAGAGACAGCAGCAAACAACACACAACAATTGCATATGCACCTTGTTAGCGATATCTCAAGCCATGGAGAATTTTCCAGAGAGATTTTCAGTGGCTGTGTTTGTCACTGCCTTAATGCCTGGTCCAAGCCTCTAACATCTCTACCTTGTTTCAAGAGTTAGGTAAAATTGCATACGCACCATTGTGTTTGGCGTCGAAAATTACCTTCAATAAACCGAGTTATTGAAAAATCAAGACTCCAGAAAGAAATAAGTTTCTAAACAAAATTGAGTTTACAATGGACTTGCCTAGACCACGAAATTGACTAAACAAAACTTCCTGAACCCAAAATTTTAACTTCTAACTGCTTAACAGTGAAATTGTTGCTAATTCGTTGAAAACCAACCCTAACACAAGTTGAAATTTCACCCTGTTCATTGTTGTCATTGAGGATACAAGAATCTGTACTAGGTAGCCAGTATACGTATGATGACGGACCTAAGAACCTTGCAAGAACTTACATTTTTGGGCCAATGTACTTAGCAAGAAAAGTATACCAACTTAGCCCAACTGAGGTGAGAAGCTTCTATTCAATCACATAAATCTTGTTCTTTTATTCATGTCTTGATATATACAAAAAGTCAATTACCCTGGCAAACAACGTTGTTAATTGAGACCTCTGTGGCCTGCGCTTGTACGACATAGAAAACCTGTCGAACGAGCTGATTTTCTCGAGAAAGGAATATGGCTCGGTTAGGCGAGTTCTCATTGTTTCTGAGAAAGACGAGGTGGGGAAGAAGGATTTTCAACAGTGGATGATCGATAAAAATCCACCTGACGAAGTTGAAAAGATTAGAGGAAGTAATCACATGGTTATGATGTCTGATAAGCCACTTGAGCTTTGTTTTCTACGGATATTTTGTGTCAAAATGACATGGTTAAATGTTACTAGTAAATAACTATCACTTGGGAAATTTGAATGAATAGGGTGGAGTTTTTATAATTGGAGAGAGGAATCTTCTTTTGTTACTTTGAATACTTAGAATGTAATTGGAATAATACCTAAACATTAGTATCCTGCATCTGGATGTGAATTTCCCTTTCGAGCAAGTGGAATATTGTCCCCACATTGTTGTCGCCTTATACTCTCATGCATGATGAGGTCGTGGTTCAATTTTCGCCTTCCTAATTTCCATCCCCCTTCTAACATTAACTCCTAACCCACTAACTGATTACCAAGACCAAAAAAAAATCCCAATTTTGAAACCATCATCTTTTATTACAGGGAATTTCTTCCATTTCCTTTATTTGCTTATGTTGGCTTCAAAATTCTAGGTTATATGACTCATACTCAATATATCTACAAATGCCCTTTTAATTCATTTTGCTTAGGTAAATCATATTTAATTCAAACAGCGTGTTTGTCTCTATAAATCCTTTGTCTCGTGAGACTTTATTGGGTCCCATTGTGATGATCATGTCTTTCAAGTTTAGGTTATTTATGTAAGAAAAATCAACTTAATTAGTCATATCTAGCTACCTGTTATATTTCATTTGTCTTCAACAAACGATTAGTCTTAATTTTTACCCTCTATTTTTTTAATTAAAAAATCTGATTCATACATGCACTAACCAATGTCCAATCAATTCAATATTTCATCCAAATAATTTACACATCATGGGTGATCAATACTAGGATTATCAAAATTAGAGCCCTGGTAATTCTCACACAACAAAAATAATTATCAAATAGAGTCATGCTTCTTGACTTGGAGGACATACCTTGAAAAAGAATTCAAGTGAAATTAATAAATATATTATGGATGAGTCATAAAAATGAATATCTATCAATATCCCAGTGCAAAAAAGTATTTTTGTCGTAGGTTATTAACAGGTGCATATACAGAGTTTAAAGGACAAATTTGGACGGAAGCGTGAGCCGTGAGGGGAGGAGTTAGGGATGCTAAAAGAGAGATTAAGGGGGCAATCTGTAGGGAATTTTAGATTAAGGAGGTAAAGTGGAAAGCGATGATAGTTCAAGGGGGTATAATTAGCTCAGGCCTTCAGGGGAATGATAGTTCAAATACCCAAAACCAACATGCCCATTGTGTTTCCTCGTTGGAGTCGTTTCTAATTTCTCCTAGATCTCGGACAGATGGTTTCGGCCTCCCGAATCTCTCCGTCATCGTTTCAATTCTCATGAGGTAATTCCTCTCTCTCTCTCTCTCTCTCTCTCTCTCTCACACACACACACACATTTATGTATGCATGTATGTCAGTTGTTGCCTTATACATCGACCGATTTCTAGGGTTTTAATTGGTTGATTAATTGCTCCGATGATTATCCGTAGCAACAACAACGTGAAACTAGTATATACATAGACTAGGTTTAGTGTTAAACAGTGTATCAAGAGTTCCATCAAGTTTAGCTAAATCTCAGACGAGGACATTGTCAGGTCTCTAAATCAGTAGAGCCATTGATCTCCCTCCGTCTAATGCACCACTATTGGGTGTGATTTGCGAACCATATTTCAGACTTCTGTCACGCAGCCGTTTCTGATAAATGACTAGGCGGTATTGATGGTGGGATTGGTTCCCCGGATTTGTCGAGGTGCGCGTAAGCCAACCTAGACACCTCTGAGCCATCAAAAAAATTATCAGGCTGTATCTGACATGTGTGGCTGCTCCACCCACTTCTGGTGTCTGTGTCTGACCCGTGTTTTGTAATTCTGAAAGTTTCAAAGCTGTTGTTTCTCTATTGATTCCTGGATTCAGTGAAGTCAGCTAGGAGGAAGGAGATTGTGAGAGTAAAAACTTCTTCAATTGGTTGATTTGGTGCAATCAGGGTCGTATAAGCGAACGAATTCTGCAAGAAGAGGTGTTTAGGATGGTTTCGGTGAACATTTTTCAGTGGTTATGCCTGGTCCGACTTGAAAGTAGATGGACACTTGAATGAGTTGCTTTTGAAGTCTATTGTGTCATGTGATGCTGACGCTAGGGTTCCAAAGGGATACCTTGACATCTTGTTCTTGTTGCAATTGATTTTGTTTGATTCCGAGGATCTACGAGAGTGGTAGTGTTTGTAGACCTATACACATAATCTGTACACAATTTCATGCATGTCATGGAATGAGTTATTGTTGCCATTCCTCAATCAATCCTGGAGAGCTGACTTGTTTGGTTTGCTAGGCATTAAAGAGGCTTCTTTTACGGAGAGTGAACAAGGATAACAACAGTTTCTTTTCAGTCATTCCTACGAGGCAACAAGAGCGATTGAGGTCCCCAGCTCATGTTGTCCAACTTTGTTAGTTACTTTTATAATTTTCTTTTCTTTTTTTGAAATTTTGGTTTTAGATTTTGTTGATGAGGTGATATGCAGCACAGTTTGTTCTTGTTTGTTGTGGATAACTTTGATTTGGCAGCTCACCAGTCTGTCAACTTCTTTGTCTGGTGTCCTTCTCTTTTGCTCTGTTTCTCCCATTTGTTTACCAATCACTCACATGAGTGTACCTTTTTTTTTTGTTGCCAATCAGTAATATAAGAGTGTACCTTAATGGTTGTATCTGAGTTACTGAAAATAGGTTTGAGGGGATTCAGTCAAGAATCAAATGTCAGCTTGATATTTCAGTGTGCTCCTTGGATGAAATTACTGAATTACATGAAATCTAAAACAATTAAGGAACTGCATCTAGGGTCTCCTAGAAAGGAAAATCACTATTTTCAAGTTGCCATCATGTCTTACTGTTTTCATGAATTTTCTTGTTTCTAAACCATCTGCACAACTGTACTAAACAAAAATCGTTTTTCTTCCCCATCTCCTGTTTTTGTCTCTCTTCTTTTTTCTCCCAAGTATGTTTGACCTGTGTCATTAAGATATTAAGGCTTGTTTCAAGTTCAGGCATCAGATTCATTCTTTTAGTAGTTATGGCCCAAAGCCCTACATGCATTTACTTATCTCTAGGGTAGACTTCGAACATGGAAACATCGACCATAGAGTGGTGCTAGAACTGTATTAGGTTTGCAGTTAGTCCGTTTCTGCAACATTTAGGTTATCATTTGTTGCCCAGCTTGCAACTTTGCGTATCTACTTGCAACTGTTGCAACTGTCCACTTCTTAATTCCTCAAGAAATTTTCAATCCCAATTCAATTTGAACTCCTTACAAGAATCGATTCCTTTGGGAGAACAGAATCTCCTGCCTTGTAGTACTGTCATTCCATTCTGCTGGAATTACGAAAGACATCAACGATTGAATTCTTTGAAGTTGGTGGCAGTTGTAAAACTTGTTCTCCTGTGTTTCTCTTTTACGTTGTTTTCGATGGGTGACTTGATATACATAGTTGGACTGTTTTGTAATAGCTTAAGCTTTTGGGACTCATGGTCTGTCTTGTGCTTCTCTATTTGCACTCTGTTTCTCTACCTGGTTGGATGTTTGCATCTCCATGTGGAGGATAGGGTTGTATGCGGGGGATACGATTTTATAGCTTAATATATAACGCCCATTTCCTAACAGCGCCTTTAGGAAATTGGTGATATGGGTTACCTTGCAACTTCTATATGCTGGGTTAGCCTTCCTTCTCTACTGGTGGAATAGTTTCCACAGGTTTAATTCCCAATTTTCACTTAAATTGTATATCTTGGGTAAGCGTTGATAAGTCTGAAGTAATCAGCCTTGGACCTGCTGCATTCAGATGTTGACCTGTGAACCCTTTGCCTTGATTTCATTGTTGACTGCATGATGCAGCCTTAGGTTAGTAGAGACTTTACACAGTACGAAGATCTTTGTAGTTTAGAAGTATGGATTACCCCACAAGCCAATGGCCCAATACCATTACCACCAAAGAGGAAGAAAACTGGGTGAAATGAAGTATTGTTGCATGAACTCCAAATTTATGATGTAGTGGACACACAACTTGAGTATATGCATCCGAGTATAAATAGTCGAATTTGCAAGTAGCAATGTGCGTAAGATTTCTTTCTCATGCATGGCATTTTTTATATTCATCTATAAATACAATTTTACCTACGAAAGCAACGTAGGTGTGCGAGAAAGTTAAGATCCAGCCATTTCCTAGTACCTGTGTACTCTTGAGAATATTAGCGAGACACATACGATGTTGCATGTAGCATACTCATGCAACGTACATTTTAATGCCAGACGTGTGTATTAATTAATTCTATCACATAGTCTTTCAACAAGGACGATTGGAGCACACCAAATAGAATTTCTAGTTCTCCTGCATTGACATGGTTGGAAGTTTGAACACCTACTATATTTCCTTGGCAGAAGTATTAAATTCCAATTTCTTAAGATGTTCCTATGAAAGAGTGATCCCAGCCCTGTATTTGAGCAGCAAGGAGGTTACTTAAAAGGGTAAGTACCTAGGAATACAAAACCTATGACTTCCTAGTTGCAAACATGGTACCTACTCAGGAAATGAATGAGAAGTTAGTGAATTTTGAGTCCTGACCAATGTGATTCCTGACCTTCATGTAGCAATTCCATGATGAGTCAATGACAGATGACGACTTTACATGCATTGATGTATTGACATGGTTTTAACATTTATACAGTCAGAACTACTCAGAAGCTACTTGCAAGTTGCTTATAACTTACAAGTAACCATGACGAGGGATTTTTAATTATAACTCATGAAATGGACAGAAATACACCCTATGATTTGGAATCCTGAAGCACATCAGCATAGAAATCTGGCGAGTATTCCTGCTTCTTAATCTGTCTTTTATCGTTCTTTGAAGTAGACAAGTTATGTTTTCCCAACCATAACTAGTTTGAAACTTTATAAAGAACAAACAAAATTTGGCTAAATTCTTTTACATAATTAACTTTCATTGCAAAAAGTTAAAGACCACAGCGAATGGATTCTTAAATGTACAAATTAAAACTTTAATGCATTGAAAAATTTAAGTTCTATGTTCTATATTTGCTGTATGATCCTCTATTTCTCTTCCGTTCCTCTATAGTGGGAGGATCCACAAATCCTCTAAAATGAAGGAGATGTTTAGAGGATGGGTTGGAGGAAAAAGATCCTCGAAAATGTTAATAAATGGAGAAGCTGATTGTCTTTTTTTCCCTCTCTGTCTACATACGCGTCATTTATGTGTGAGAAGCATGCAGATAAATAAGAACCATAACTGGCCAAGAGAAAAGCCCTTGGAAAGGAGGCCAAGGAATGTTGGGAGGAATGGCAGATTGTGAAAGGGACAATATAAAGAATAGTATTTGAGTGGTTGACTTTCAAGCTTTATGACAACTCACCTAAGTACATAGAGATGCATTGTATATATAACAGCTATGAAATGCATGTCGTGGGCATGATGAGTGGATGCAGGGACGGATCCAGAAATATAGCCTAGTGGGGTGCACCGCTTAACCGAAAGTTCTTTTTTTTAGTCAACCACGGTAAGATCGTACAAAATTAAGGTATGCATTACTACTGCCTACAAAAGTTTATAACTCGTACTTTAAGTTAAATTAGGTAAAAATGAGCACAAAATCTCAGACAAAAAATTTAAAATATTTTTCAAATGAACATCGACAACTTTTAAAATGATCGAGCCAGTTTTGTTAATGACTTTGTTTAAAATATTTCTCCCAGACGATTAAAAATAAAGAGAATCAAGAAAGAGTAGCTTAGACCAACATCTCGGAAAGCAACAGATATAAATGCACCATATGATGAAATTCATGCATAAAACTAATCTTATTTGTGTATTTTTGAGATATATGCAATTGTGTATGTTTATATATTAGCACACTTTCATAATTATGCTAACTTATACAAAATATATATAAAAAATATTTTAATTTCGAGTGGGGGAACACGTTAAAGTGGGGGCACATGCCCCAGCGTGCCCCCCTTTAGATCCGTTCAATAAAAACCGCTCGGATGAAGCATTTTCTAGTCTTTTTTTTTGTTGATTTCTCGTGAGGACCTTTAAAATCACATTCTGATCACATTGAGCTAAAGCACTTTCTGGTAATTAATGGACTACTATGGATCTTTCTTTCACAGGGCATATATATATATATATATATATATATATATATGGGCCAATTCCATGGACACAAAGAATAACACAACATTTGACACAAGTTTTGGGTGGGATCCATTTTGGAGTCCCTCACAAATGATCGGAACCGTTCAATTTGTTTAGAACATGTTTTCGAGGATTCTCGTAAGAAATCAACTCATTCAGATATCAGCAAGGGCTTGATTGGTATTTGTCTCTAAATTTGACAGGATAAAAACTAAATGGATCGATCAAGCCCTTTCCAATATCCAAATGAGTTGATTTTTTACAGAAACTCTTAAAACATGTTTTAAACAAATTGAATGGCTCCGAATATTGTTGTGTCAAATCTTGTGTTCTTCGTTGTGTCCATGAAACCGACCCCTATATATGAGCCTACGCGGCATCTCCACTTATTACCAATTAATTTTTAGTTGGATGCGCTAACATTGTATTAGAGCTAGGGTTTCAGGGGCTTTTGAACAAGATTTTGTTATTAGTTACCCCGTTTGTTTGTGCCTTAATTACACCTTGTGTCGTTTGTCGTAATCCCCAAGTTATGGACCTATTGTTTACCTCTCCACATGCGGGTCAAGAGCCCACGTGCGAGAGAGTGTTAGAATTTGCCCCACATTGGTTAATAAATTATAACCTCCAAAACTAGTATATGAGCCTGGGTGGGCCTCTCCACTCATTGTCAATTAGTTTTGAGTTAGATGCTTTAACAATATATATCAGTGTGTGTGTGTGTGTGAGTATAACATTTGTGTTGGAGTTAATTAGCACCCTAAGCATTTTTCCTCTCTCTCTCTCTCTCTAATCAACAAGGCTTAATCAAGAGTAGTTATGTTGTATTGCCATTATACTGTGTTTGACATCTCTGTTGGGTTAAAATCTAGGTTTAAGCTTTGATGCCTCTGCACTAAAGTTGAAGAAGCACGTTTTGGCTCTCTCCAACAGTATGGCTTTGGCAATATAGTCAAATTACAGCCGAGCCGAAGGACTAAGTGTATGATAAAGAACTCAAGGGTAGTACAGATTGTAAGAGAGATGATGGAGAACCAGACGCAAAAGAAGCCCCATTTACATTACGATCACACCGATGCTTTCAAGTACTCTAGGTGGACTGCTAGGGAATCTTATGAATTCATGCATGCTAGGCCATGGCAACGAGTTCTTGATTTCTATTCAAATATTGTTAACGGTCACATGTCATTGTCAACATTGTTTGAAACTGTAATTCATTCTATTCGTGATGATGGTGATGTGGAGTCTGAATCTACTAGTGTTCCAACTGAAAACAGAACTGGAAGGTGGGCTAGAGTAACATTCAAAATAATTGTGTCATACCATGGTGGATCCTTTGATGGGTGGCAGAAGCAACCTGGCTTGAATACTGTTCAAGGTTTAGTTGAAACATCTCTTGGAAGATTTGTTGATGACAAGAAAGCTCAACAATTGAAGGACAAGGGATCACCAATAGAAGGGACGTCTTTAGTTGCTGGGCGCACCGACAAAGGAGTGACAGCTCTTCAACAAGTTTGCTCTTTCTATACTTGGAGGAAGGATATTAAACCTCAAGATATTGTTGTTGCCATTAATGAAGCAGCACCAGGAAAGCTAAGGGTTGTATCTGTTGCTGAGATGTCAAGAGTATTTCATCCTAATTTCTGTGCCAAATGGAGGCGCTATGTGTATATTTTCCCTTTAAATGATGGAGAGGAGGATGTTGAGTATACAAATTCCAGAGACTTTCAAGGCAATCAAATATATGAGTTTTGTAAACACATTGGTGAGGAGATCATTGAAGAGTTTCATGAAGATGATGTCGGTGGTGTTGAATGCCAGAAGAAACCAACGACGTTTAAAATAAGCAAGGTGAACCAACTTTTGCATCAACTAGAAGGGAAATTGTTATCGTATAAGGTGTTTGCACGAGATACTAAAGCTTCTAGAAACATTGGTCCTCCGACTGAGTGCTTCCTCTATCACGCCCGTGCTTCTGAGACCAGATTACCGTTTTCTGATTTGGATGGAGGATACACAAAGGCAATGTGTATTGAGTTGGTCGCTAACCGTTTTTTAAGGAGGATGGTTCGAGTTCTCGTGTCAACAGCAATTAGGGAAGCAGCAGCTGGTGCTGACGATGATGCATTGATAAAGCTAATGGATGCCACATGCAGACGTGCAACCGCTCCACCAGCACCACCTGACGGCCTTTGCCTTGTTGATGTAGGTTACACAGATTTCGATCCACAAATTTGCCTCATCTCGAGGTAACCTTATTATCCAAATTGCTGAGATGCTAGTTCCCGACTTTCGGATTAACCCTAGTATGATGAAGACAGGGGAGTTTAAAACTGACATTCTTTCAGTAGATCCCATGAAAGAGTTCGATTGAGTAGAAGATGCCTTTATTTATTGTTGATGAACATCCCATCCAGTGTATTCAGTTATTGTACCGAATTCCTTGGTTCTCTGTCACTACTTTTTTTTTAATTTTGAAAGAAGAAAAAGAAGCAGGTTACTTTTTGTACTTCATTGTTTTTGAGACGGTCTGGTAGCGCATTGTGTTTACTTTCATTTTGTTTCACCACCAACAGTTGATGTATGTGTTCAATTGGGTGCCATAAGCTC
Organism: Rhododendron kiyosumense; assembly: GCA_019656275.1. Lineage (NCBI taxonomy): Eukaryota > Viridiplantae > Streptophyta > Magnoliopsida > Ericales > Ericaceae > Rhododendron > Rhododendron kiyosumense. The sequence goes on from BPLS01000163.1 coordinate 4,435,457, forward strand.
TATGTCCGAGTTTCTTTTTGTTTTTTGTTTTTTTGGTGCAACGGAATGAAGATGCATTAGCAATATATTGCAATTTGTGCAGATATGGGGAGTTACATCATTCTCCCCTCTTGACCATTTAAAAATCAAATGAGAAGTCTCGAGAAAATTGTAGTTTAGCCTTTGAGTAATAATTTCCATCCACTCGGGAATAGCGAGAACTGATGATTAAGTTGTGCTTTGCATATTTCGACTGTTGTGAAAACTTGTATGGTCCCTTCACACTATGCTAAGCAAATGCTATGGGTCAGTAACCTTTCGAACATATCTGCATGAATTATGAATGGGTCTCCGAAGTAGGGAGGGGTATTGGATTGCATGGTCATACTTTTGTGAACTAGATTTGTGGGTACAGTCATATAGAGTGTAATTTACCTTTCTGACCCTTATCATGGTCTCTGCAGCATTAATATGTTTAGACTGCCCTTTGATTTTGACTATCAAGTTCTTAGCTTAATATAAAAACTGTTAGTCTTATTGCTAAGGGTAAGAATCTGAACAATCTTTTCAGTTGTGGTTTTTACTTGAAGAGGTCAACTCTTTGTTAGCAAGCGCACCATTCGGTAACATGTGACATACTTCGGTTTCTAGGGAGGATTTGTTTACAAGGTTTGAATGCCTGACTGGAATTTCATTAGGTTATTGTTGCATCTTTACATAAAGAAACGAAGTGCAACTGATTTCTGCCCTTCAGAACTGTGGCCTGTATGCTGTTCATTTCTTCCGAATCTCAACCTCAAGATATCTGAACACAACTATAGGTAAAACATGTACACATGGGGGCTTGTACCTCTTGTTGTGTTTGTAGACTTACTTTACAGGTTTTCTCTGTAACGGTAGAGGAACCGATTCCTCCATGCCTTTACGTTCGTATTTAGTTTTTTTATCTGTAACAATCACCAATTTCGTTATACCTGGTGATCTCTGGGATGACAGTATGGCTACACTTTCGTTGTATCTTAATTCATTTTGACCAATAAACAGTAAACAGCAAATGCTACGCTGTGCATACACATGGAGAGAGAGAGAGAGAGAGTAATCAAATCTATTTGGACGGTTTTGGCAATATCCGCCACCAGGGGGACCTCCCATGTTATTAATGACATTATTAAAGTATGGAAAGCTATATTACATGATGATTAAAGCGTTCAAAGGCTCTGAATTCGACGCAGGATCCGTAAGTGCCATTTCATCCACCCATATACCCTATCCTTTTCTTTCTTTCCTTCCTTTTCCTTCTATACGTCCAAATTCCAATTCTATTCGAAGCAAATAAAGTCAAAGCAAAGAGGTCAGCAAATCCGACGGTTGAAATACACTCGTACATGCATGCATCAAGCTCTTATAAAGAGATCCATGTGAAAAGGCTTAGCAAAAAGAGATCCACGTGAAAGACCTTAACATGCAAATGACCCCACAAAGCTCATCCAATAAAGTCCATGATGGCCATCAATTCTAACAAAATAGTAGGACCCCGCAATTAATGGAATTTTGAAATTTCAATTTCCTCGTTTTCCAAATCTCTATCATAACTATGATAATTGTAACAATAATAATAGAGCATCATGGTTGGTGCTAATACATAAAGTCAAGATAATCAAGAGAGATAAGAGGATGGTGGTGGTGGTTGTACACAAAGCTGTTGGTGGCGCGCCACTCCCGAATATCATTCCAAAAAAGTCGCCATCGCCATCGCTACTGGACCCTGCACCGTTCCCGTTTCCGGAGCTGCCCGTGTTGGTCCCACCACCACCGCCACTGAATCCAGGGTACGATATGCTCACGCTGTTCTCCCTGGTAGAATGGTAGTTACACCAACAAAAGAGTATCAACACATGAAAGCAAAACCAAAAACAACTAATAGTTTAAACTTTGCAGAAGACATGGGGCTCAAATGAATCAGGATATTCTGTTACATAAGATATCTTTGCGTTCTTGGTCCAATACACTTTCATCTGCTCTAGACCATGGCACTACACAAAAACCAGACTCTCGGGGTACGATTTTGAGACTAAGAGTGTATCTGGACAGGGAGACATATTCTTGGGAGAGATAAGAATCAAATCATGCTCTTGGAAGGGCACATTCTAGGGAGAGTGGAATGGGACCTCTAAGAATCCAAGAACGATCCTCTGTCCTCAAATATTTGTCTGTTTCTGCAATGCACTATCATCAGCATGACATACAACTAGAGTTTGAGACAGAGGATCTTGTCCCGACGATTCAATATCGAAAGTGATTTACCAAGTCCAAGTGGTTATTGAGGTGTAACTAACAAAGCAAGTGGAGAGAGGAATTTGTTCAAATTGTGTTAGCAATAAGCCTCCCACCACATGCTGGCATACTCAGAAAGAACCTTTCCAGGGTGCCAACCAAGTCCATGAACTAACAACAACAGCTCTAAGTGATCCAATTGAGGAAAAAATGGGACCCATATGAAAGGAGCAGTCAAATGTAGTTAGCTCATCTCTTTATGGCACCTATGCTCTGCTTGTTAGGACCATATTCATTGTTTATTTAGTTGATGACCTCTTCTGAAAGATATACTAAGAGTTTGGCTTCTTTGTTTGGAACTTGGATTAGGCAGAGAGATATGGAAGGGCAAAAAAGGTTAGCAGAAAGAATGTTTTCAATTGTGTTTTTGGTCATAGCTCAAAAGAAAGAAAGAAGATATGTAACTATTCATATCTCAAGTAGGAGTACTTTGAATGCTTATCTTCTCTTCATTCTTTTCCATGTAACTCTGCACATGGAACTACCCCATTTTCTTTCCCTTCTCCCTCCCCAAACTAAATTAGCCACGATTCGGTCATATAATTTCAAAAAATGTTACTATACCATGATTTTAGATGGATTTTGTAAACTTTTTAGATCATTTTCGTTGCCATTTTTACAAGAGTCTCCCAAGCAAAAACACAGAATTTAAAAACACGCGAGACTCTAGAGTTCACTTTGGGTTCGCAGAACCACCCCCTCTCAACATGGTTTGCAATAAGTTTTCTTTCCACTTGATACCCCAAAAACCACCCCCCGCAAACCTTTACTTACCAAAGAACTTGGTGTTCGGATTATTTAAAGATGCAAAAGGTCTAAAAGGTAATTCTACAATACTTTAAGGGGGCCCAGCAAATGGGTCATTGAGAGGGAACCTTTTGCTGTAACAGACAAGGTTAGTTGTTTGAATATCAGAAGCTGGGGCCCAAGTGTTGGTCCAAAAAATAATAATAATAATAGCTGGGGGGGCCCTAAAATTGGCTGGAAAGCAGAATGTAGAGAATATAAGTGCGTCACACTACTCACATTCTCAAGCAAACAGACCTTAAATGAGCTGAGGGGTGTGGGGTAGTCCTATACTCTATAACTCTATTATATCTTTCCGGAAAAAAAAAAGGCACCCCTAGCCGCGTCTACAGTTGTGTAATTAGACTTCTTTTTTATGTAGAGGATCCACACACACATGCCTCACTGTTTTGGTGCATGGCTTGTGACTTATGGAAAACCCACCTGGGTCTACTTTTCACAGAAAGAGACAGACACCAGCTACAAACATAACATTTGCCCTTTCATCTCTTAGTAGTAAAATATTAGCAATACTTTATATGGAGTTCCTTCGGAAATGATAAGAACTTTGGCGCAAGAAGAAGATTTCTTTCGTTTGGGAGCCATGTGAGATAAAAGCCTCATGCACGGTTTTCCCAATGAGTGGTGAATAATACTCGCATAATGTCGGAAAAACTAAATTTTTATATAAACCTCGCTACCCTATTCATGGATTTATGCAACCAATATATATAGGCAGTCGCTTGCATTTTCCTTAAAAATATTAGGGGTTGTAATAATAGTACTGATGGGTAGCACTCAGAATTACTTGTCTGGTTGTCTTAGGGTTTGCGTGATATATTGATATGGTTACAAAAAAAATATAGTCTTGAAAGTAAAAACTAAAGGGCAATACTAGAAATCTAACAGCTAGTGCATGTCCCCGTAAAAAATCAAAACTCCCAAAAGAAACCAACATTAAGAGACGAAGGGAGAAGTTGTAGTAGTATTTCTTTTTCCTCGGCATCTACTGTAGGGAGAAATCTTGTAAAATGAGAACAAAGTGGTAAACTATAACGCCAACTACTCTATCGTTACATGTAATGGCAAGTTTTGATTTACTAGATTGCCTATGTATTTCATATGTAACCATACAATGGTTAAGGACCCGTTTGTTAGGGGAAGAAGGGAGAGAGTGAGAGAAGGAAGAAAGGTATTTGGTGGTGAGAGAAGGGAGGGGGGGAGAGCTTATCCCCCCACCAAGATTCTCAGCTAACACAGCCCCGCCCTAGGATTAGCTTATCCGGGTGGGATAAAAGACATAAATACCCCTCAAACCTTTTTCTGTATTCTCAGTGCAATAACTTAATGAGGGCAATCAAGTAATTTCTCAAATTACCCACTCTTATCCACCCATATCAACTACTACCATTCAAACCAAGCATAAGCTAAACCCCCCTTTTTAACTAATTTTCCTCCCCTTATCAATCATTTTTCTTTATCCACCTAAAACCTTATCATCTGGCAAGCGGGAACGGGGGAGTCTTGTGTATTAAATACAATTAGACTCTTCAAAACAACCAGTTCTACTCCTAGTATTGTGTGCACAATACTTTGCATTAGATAGGACAAATATATATATATATATATATAAGCTGGTAAAGTAGGGCATTATTATGGATGCTGTCCAAAAAAGGTTATTCATGGCCCTTCAATGACCTTAAAAAAATAAGGGAAGTGGGCAGTTAACTGGTTTTATTATACAGTATATATATGTTGAGTTTTCAAAAGGTAAAACATGAGGGGGTTTAAACAATCAAATGGCACCAATCCCCTCATCAAGGTGTTAGTATAATATTTTATATATAGAGTAAAAAAGTTTAAAGACCAGAGCTAGCAGCGGATACTCAGGTTGGGATATTAACAAAATTTAATTATTATTACTGGCAAGAAAGAGACTACTAACTAGTAAAGTAACTTAGGCCCATAAAGCTCCAAGACAAAACTGTCTGCTTGGATTGGATTCTCAAAGCCCTGCATGATCACGTGGATTGATGTACCCAACATAAATACATATGGACCCAAGGTGCTGTAGTGCACCCCTGCACTACACGTGTAGTTCTGCCAATCCGGCCATCCATCTTGGGAATGGACGGTTCGGATTTTCATCCGAACAATGGACGGTTAGGATTTGTAGAAGTTCAGATTAAATTCAAACCATCCGCACCGAGATGGACAGGTGGATCGACCGCGGCGGATGCACTATAGCCCCTCCCATTCCATACATAAACTTGTATCTATGACAAACCCCACTAGTTCCAATCGTTTTTACTACAAGTAGAATTTCAGAATGATTTGAAGTGGGGTCCAGTACTTTCCGGAGAGTGGAAACAGCAAGTTTGGAATTGGTACTCACAAAACAAAATTGAACTCGGAAAAGGATCTTCTTCTGTCCAGGAGTGAGTGACCTCCTGTTCGCCTATTGTGGATTTTCTTCGGGACTCAATTCAATTAACAAAAATCGTTTAGGAGTACTTTTTAAAACTCGTCAAGAAGATCATTCATGCAAAAAATCATGTTGATTATATATCGTTTGGTATTTTTTTTTTTTTTTTTGGATAAATCTGCATTAATAAAAGATTTAACATATATAACGTGTTCAAAAACATGTGATTTTTATGTAGACAATATTATGGATGCCAACAGCAGCATGGGAATTAGGAGGGAGGCCTAAGTGCCATGACGTGAGGTTTCAGGTTCAGGTAAATGAATTTATGGTCAGCTTGCGTTGTAATCTAACCAATTACCACTAACGTTAATGGTTACCTATAGAAAAATATACAGTTATATATTATGGACGAGCGCTTAAGATATTCTTCTTCGATCCTAAAAAACAACATATTAGTCTAAAGTCCAAATGAAACAACTCCACAGGAGTTTTAGTTCAGCCTAAGTTTATATGATGTGTAAAGTTCATTAATAAAAATACTTCAGAATCTAGAGTTCGTGAAAAGACAAAATTGTCATTAATGAGACAAGAGCTTTGTTTGGCTAGAACAAAAAATTCCTTTTTTCATTTAAATTGTCTTAAATGAGACAAGGGCCTTATTTGGCTAATACAAAATGTGTTTTTTTTTTTTTTTTTTTGTGTTTTTCGATCTTGTTTCACTTTCATAGGATACCCTAGGATTTTAGATACTTTCATAGAGTTTTAGAGTGAATTTTTTTATTATAGAATTTTAGCGATTCAGGCTATGAAATTTAGGCATTTTTATAGGATATCCTAAGATTTTAGGCACTTTATATATATAAGGTACCCTAGGATTTTAGGCACTTTCATAAGGAACCCTAGAGTTTTAGACATTTTCAACGCTAGTCAACCTTAGTCAACGCCGATCAACCTTGGTCAATGCCGGTCAACCTTGGTCAACACCCGTCAACTTTGGGAGAGATTTTTTTGTAAATTCTGAGCAGAATGTACTTTAGACTTTACAGAAAAATATTTATGTCATTATTATAGCAAAAACTCTTATAGTATATCTTCCTACTCAATTTGCCACAAAAAAAAAAGGAAAAATGACAACCAAGGACATGTTTTGATAATTAATACCCATCAAGACATTTTTAGCATTAATAAATGTTCTTAACTTGTTCTTGACGGATATTAATTATCAAAACACCTTATGGGCCGTCATTTTCCACACAAAAAAAAAAAAGCCCAAAAGGACGGTCCTTCTGGACCCATTGTGATTTATACCAGTTGGCCTGACACATGCAGAAAAAGGTACCAAAAAAAAAAAGGGTGGTCCAACAATAGGGGTAATTTGGTAATTCTAGAACAGAACCAGGTGAACATGCATAAAAAATGACGAGAATGCCCCAGAACCAGGACAGGTATTTGCCGTTGCAAAAAGGAAATTTATCCTCCGGTTCTTATTTTTGGATCGTCCACTTGTGCAAGTATAGATTCAGACTTGCTAACAAACTTTTGCCACTAAGATTGCCATTAATTGTACAAGGGAAATAATAATAACAAAAGGATAATGCTATGGTGTCCCCGGTTATTTTGGGGACACCGTAATTTTTGGCATAACAGAACCCTTGCAAGTATAACAAAAATCATTACAAGTATAATAGAACCATAACATGGCATAAACAAAAATCAACCAAGGCATAACCAGGTCATAACCAACCAAGTTATGCCTTATTATGGTTTTGGTAATGCTTATAATGGTTTTAATTATGCTTGTAATGAATTTGGTTATACTTATAATGGTTTTGTTATGCCAAAAGTTACGGTGTCCCCAAAATGACTGGGGACACCGAAGTCATTCCCATAACGGAATTATTTTTGTTGATGCCAAAATTTTAATGTATAAAAGGCTTGTACTATGTACACTGTAAAAGACTTTTATGAGATGGAGTTTTGGCACCAACAAAAATAATTTTGTCATTATCACTACCCTTGAATAATTGCAAAAAAATTTGATCCAAATTTGGACCGTCCCATTCATCTCAAATTAAGCATTGAATAGGATCCAATTTCTTTTTAAACCATTAATACTTTGTTTGGATGAGTTTTTGAGAAATTTTTGAAATTTTTTTGTGCTTATAAATGGAGAGAGAATTAAGAGTAATTATTGAAAATAGAGGTAATAAGTGGAAAGAGATAGAAAGAGATATGAGAATAATAATTGAAGATAGGGATAATAAGTGTAGAGTAATAATTAAAAGTATGGATAATGAGTATCTTTGAGTTAGGCAAATTTTTTTAAAAAGGTTATACCAATGAATGATTTAAATTTGGACCGTTCCATCCAAACCTTTGTAAAATTATGAGAAATTATTGGCTTATTGCATGCCCTTGGGCCACGTACCCCAAATTCTTCTCTATCATTTTGTTTATTTAAAAAATTAGTCTTAAATCTATTATGTGAATTTCATAAGTCCACAAGTCTACCTATTAATTTTGTAAGGTCTCAAATCCATCTTAGGGTACCCTAGAGTAAGGTAGAGTACTATAGGGTTTAAACACTTTTATAAAATTTCAGGGTGCACTTTTTTATTATAGGATAGGGTACCTTAGGATTTAAGCATTTTTATAGAATTTTATGGTGCACTTTCCAATTATAAGATTTTAGTGGTTGGTTTAGGATTTTAAGCATTTTCATACCCCCTAGGATTTAGGTTGGCTTTACAAAATTATTAAGTAAACTTATGGATTTATGAAATATCTATAGTGGACCTATCACAAAATCTTTCTTGTTTTTTTTGTGGGGAGAGTTTGGGCCTTTGGGGTCGGTTCCCAAGAGCATTGAACAATTCTAAAAAATTAATACAGAGAAACAAGAAAGTGACCAAGGGTATTAGTTACCTGGCCAGACCGAAGACGCCGGCGTTGATTGTAAGCTGGCTCACGAGCGCAGCGGACTTGGGCTCGACACTGGAGGCCTTTTCGTACTGGGCGCTAAGCCCTTGACCAGATGGCACGAAAAATGCTCCATTTACCATTATGTCCCCGTCCGTTCTCCAGTTCCAGTCTGACCACTGGCCCTCGTCCGTGTCCACGCGCTTTGTCACCTGTCCAAAAATGTCAATTCACACGCAACCACATAAAGGGTCAGAATTTGAAGCCCACGAACCTAAGAGCGCGTGTGTTGGTAGATACAAGAGATCAGGCTGAATGGAGTGGGGATGTGAAAAAAAGATTCGAATTGCCTGATAGTCACAGCCTGTTACCAACTTGGGTGCATTGTGGCAGTGTATGCACATGTAACAAGTTTCCTGACGGAGCCAGAATTTTCACCACGCATGGACGAGCTTTTATAGGTGAGCCTATATATTTTTATAGAATTTTTTTTTTTACATATAATAATAGTGTTTTTTTTCTTCTTGCAGGGGCGACCGCTTCTACTGGCCCCTTTCTTGCTCCATCCCAATAAGGGCATTTTTTAAACCAAACCAATTTACTAATATTTTCTGTCAATATATGCTATTTTCTTCGTACATTTTTTAGTGAAAGAATTATTAAATCTACTCCTAAATGAGGCTATTCCGTCTTGTATTATGCAAATTTAGAAAATACTACTCCTATTATGCTTCATCATCTAAAAAAGTGTACCCAAAATTTGTACACATATTTTGGCCTCATAAAGAAAAGAAATGGTGTTTTCTTTTGGAAATGGATTCTATCCGGTCCTGATCAGGACCGTTTTCATTTGCTGAACAGTTTGGATGTATTTTTACACTTTTACTAGTAAAAGTGCATTTTCTTACCGGTAAAAATATATGAAAGAATCCGAATTATTAAATCTACTATTGGATGGTCTCGATCTAAACTGTTTTGTCCAGTCCAAACAGTTAGAGTGGAGAAGTGCCAGACCCTTTGTTTTCCCAAACCCAATTGGTGGGCTTCCGCACATGCATCAGCACATGCAAGTTCAGGTAAGGTCATTTTAGTGACGAAATCCACTTTCCAATTTATGTTTTTTATCGCTGTGTTTTAGTGAACAAATTATTGGCATTACTCATAAAGTCAAAACTCAACAGTGATGAGTAAAGGCCTAAGCAAGTTTTAAGAGTTAATCGACGCGTACAACTCACATGCCAACAAAGCAAGTAGGACAACCCTTCCTTCCTCATTATACGTTTCCCACACCTTTCAGACAGAAGTCAAAAAGTCCACATCGTAGACGCAGAGTTTGACATGACCAATCAATAATTTCAAAAAATTAGGTACGGTTTCGCTTTCTTTTTAAGCTTTTTTTTTTTTTTTTTTCAGAAATAAGATAATTTTAAGATCAATTATAATAAAAATAAAAAATAATTTTTAAATTTTTTATACCGTTTAAAAAATTTCAATGAGATCTATCGAACAATATCTATATTTGTAAAAAAATTATTTACGTAAATATATAATTTTTAAGTTTAAAATTACCTCTATTTTCTATAAGTTTTCTTTTTTTAAAACTCCCTTACTCCATTTATTAGTGGTCCTGAAGATTTTACTAAAACAATCATTCTTAACACCATAGACAAAGGAAACTTTTATATATACTGGGAATATCTCCTTCGGTCCGTTTTGTATTTTTTGGCCATTTTTTTATTACATATAAATGATCGGTTTCGTTTATTTTGTAGAATTTAGTGAGAACTTTAATCATAGCAAAAATCTTGTTCATCGAACTTCAGTAGGTATATGATCAATACGCATGAACATTGACTAAAATAAAAATTGGGTCCAAAAACACACTGAATCGGAATCCAATTTTGATTTTTCTTGTGATTTTCATGTATACCGATCATGTATCAAATTAAATTCGATGGACACAATTTTTAGTATGAAGATTTCCACCAAACTCTACAAAATGAATAGATCTGATCATCAAAATGTGATTGAAAATGGAAGAAAAATGAGAAACGGGCCGGAGAGGATACCAAGTTGGTATCCCCGATATTCATAAAAATTTCTCCCACACAGATTACTCGATATTGGTCACACAAGGATCTGAGTGTGTTTTGTGAATGAGTTTATATATGTGTTTGGGTAAGTGCTTTTGGTTGCCAGTATCATTTTTTTAAATAAAACTTGGAAATTGATATTTGCGTTTCTTTTTTTGATGCAAGCGCTCCACTTTATTCATAAAGTCACTATCAATTTTACATTGAAAGTGGAGCATCTGCATTAAAAAATGGAGCACGATCAATTCCCTAAAACTTTAAGAAACGAATCCGAAAATGGAACCACAAAAAGTGGGGAAAACAGTGGAAAATTGATAGTACCTCTTTGGCGTTAGGGTCCACCGGGGCAGTGTAGCGATTCCCCTGACTATTAATGGTGGGGTTAGCGCTACCGCCGATAGCATACATCTGCCACTCGGTGAAATCGTTGTTCACCACGTGTATGTAGCCGCGTCTACACCGAGGCATACGCTGCACCAGCTTCTCACCGAAGTGGTTGAAGGCTATGGTCACCTGCATCCCGGAATCCGGCTGGTACTTGTCGTCGTGCCCCAACAGCATCACCTCGTCGTGGTGCGAGAAGTAGCTGTTTGATATCGTTATCCCCGTCGACCCCATGATCGCGTCAATCAGACCGTCCGCACAGTACGACAGCGAGCAGTGGTCGATCCACAGGTCGCGAGAGTTGAAGATGGATATCCCATCACCGTCCGATTTGCCTCTCCACCCGACGTGCGTTGGGCTCGACCGTACGTTAGTGTTACCTGAGGGAAAACAACTTGAAGGGTCAGTCCGGTAGTTTTTTTTTGAACCGGTTTGTCCGGTAGTTGGTAGGGGTGCTTCTGCCACACGATTGTCCAGGTGAGAACTATATCAATCAAATTCTTTTATAAATTCATAAAGAAATGCACTATTTTTAATTTCTCATTTTGAGAATAGATAGTGATTTTTTGAGCAATGTTATTACCGCAACTGTGTGCTGAAGCGTTTTAAAGTTGTGTTTATTAACTTTCTAATGGAGTGTTTGGATTAGTATTTGAAAATTTATTTAAAAAATAGTAGAATAATAAATGGAAAGAGATAGAAAGAGAAATATTAAAAATAGAAAAAAAAAATTGAACAAAGCATAAGTTTCTTACGAATTTTTTGGTTCTGGATGATGTGCCTTTAAAAGGACTCGTGATTATTAATATGTAAGCAAACTGATTCAAAATACTACTCCCTCCGTCCCAAATTGATTGTCCGGTCCGCAAAACGGAGTATTAAAAATAATGCAATTTTTTCAAGAAAAAATTCAAACTTTTTTCACAAATTAAAAATTCTCATTGATATCTAGTAAGTTGTTGAAAAACTTTTGATTTTTTCTTGCAAAAATTGTATTATTTTTAACACTCCGTTTTGCGGACCGGACAATCAATTTGGGACGGAGGGAGTATCATAAATTAAAAAAAAAGGTAAAAATGAGAGAGAGAGAAAAGTTACCCGAGGGAACACAGTGGGTGACCTCGATGTTGTGGATTATGACGTTGCTGATGTACTGGAGGGTAATGCACCCGCCCCCTGTGATCCGCACGTGAGCGCCACGCCCATCGATAGTCTTGTAGCTGTTGACCATTAGCTCGTGCTTGAGGGTTATGAGCATGTTCGACGAGAAGACGATCCAGAGGGGATCCGTCTGGATGACGGCGTGGCGGAGGGTGCCGGGCGTCGGGTTGGCGGCGTCGTGGTCGGACGAGTCGGTCACGACGTAGAACTGGCCACCCTTGCCGCCGACGGCGTGGGAGCCGAAGCCAATGGCGCAGTTGGCTAGGTTCTGGCGGTTGTTGGCCCAGTTTGGGTCGCACTTCCAGCAGTCGTCGATTGGGTTCCCGGTGAGGCACGACGACGAAGGGGACCCCGTCGACAGCATTTGTCTTCTGGATATGGATTCATTTAGCCTCCTGTTGTTTGATTTGGGGGAAAAAAAGAAAAAAGACAAGTGTCAGTTTGTTGAAAATTCAAGAATAAGGGTAACCCAGATGGATTTGCTAGAAAAAGAGCGAGACCCAGGTTGGAAAATGCTCCAATGAGCAAAACCCAGATTTGGTTTTCTTTTCTTTTCTATCCGTTCTTTTATTTTTTATTTTTCCCTTTTGAAAATAAAGAAAAAGTGAGCTAGCTAGATCGTAAAAATCCCAAAATGAGAGCAATCTAGAGGGCCTGTGGAGAGCAAAAGAGAGACCCAGATTGCAGAATGCTCCAATGAACAAGACCCTGTTTTTCTTTTGCCCCCAAACGTGGAAAACCCTAAAATGGGCAAAATACATTTTGGTGATTCTGTCCAAAAACACAGATGCAAGTCTAAAATTACTATAATGAGCAAAACCCAGATGATTTTTCCCCCATTTTTTTGAAACAAATAATGCAGTAGCTCGGTGAACAAAATCCAGGATGGGGTTTCCAGTTGTTCTAGTTCAATGTAGCGAGGAAAAAGGGCAACCCAGTTGAGAAAATGCTGTAATGGGAGAAACCCAGATAGGGATTTCTCACAAATGTTGAGGATGTGTTGTATTTACCTTTGTACTTCTTGAACCACAGCTTCAGGGTTGGGGTGCTGATAAGGGAGGGTGAGATTGAGAGTGGCTCTAATAAGGGGAGAGAGAGAGGTTAAGAGGCAGAAAAAGAGAATGCAGGTGTGAGGAAGCATACTTGGAGGGAGATAAAGCAATAATGGTGTGTGGTTTATGACTGCTGTTTGCTTCTCTGTAAAATGGAAGTCCAGATAGATAGATAGATAGATATGGCTGTCTTCCTCTTGAATGCTCAGCTCACTTTGGAAGCTGCAAATCTTGGGAAAATGTGATGTCTTTACATGCAATAATTTTGCGCTTAACAAAGTAATTAATGGGAAAATGTGTTTACTTTGATGCTAGGGTTTTCTAAAGTTTATGTTTTATTTGGAGGAGAAGAAAGAAAATGAAACAGGGGAAGCAGAGAAGAGAGCGAGAGAGAGAGAGAAAGAAAGAGGTGTTCTCTCTGATTTTCCATTGCAAGCTTCCCTCAGTCACTCACATTCCTACCTTCTTATCTAAATCATTCTAGGGGTGTTTGGGGGAAAATCATTCTGAAAAGGTAAAAAGAGGAGAAAACTTGGAGAGAGAAAAAAGATTTTAACAGGGAGAGAAGTAGTCCCCCCTCCCTTTCTTCCCCTTCAATCCCAAAAATCCCAAATGGCTGCGGATTATAAGATTCTTTGCCGGACACAAGTTACGTTGTGCAATCTTGTTATTCTTTTTCATTTTTTGGGCTCAATGTCTTTTTTACTTTTCACGTCCGGAGAGAAAGTGATGTAGATTAGATAATCTTTCACTGATTACCTTTCCCCTGTTTTTAGGCCCCAGAGAAGAATGATTTCTTTTTCTTTTTTTATGCATAAAACCCATATTTAGATAGGCGGGAAAACTTTTTTCCAAACCTTTTCGTAAAGAAAGCGTTACGAAATTTAATTACGCTCGTTCAAAGTGTTTTTGGACGGTTCGATTGCGCCACTCCATGAACAACCTGTTTACGGAGCCTCCGTGAATAAGTTTCTCCCTGAGATAAGTGTATAATCTTCAGTATCACATTGTTACAATCTTACAATGCATTGCATGAAACCAATTCACCACTTAACCAACAAGTTACGCTTTTAAAAAATGCACAAATAATATATATAATTCATAAAAAGGGTTTCTATTTTTGGCCCAAAATTTAGAGATTCTAGGGAGTGGCCTCTTGGGCTGACCCTGTTGTTCGGTTCGGCCATGTGGCACCAGTTTTCATTCCACCACACGGCTTGGTCACATGCTGCCAAATAGAGTGGCACTTGACCATCGCCATGCGTAATATCATACCAAGAAACGGTTTTTGTGTCATCATAGTAGGTTAGAGCTATCTTGGAGGTCAAGGCAAGTAACTCAGTATACCCTTATAATACTAAACCCTAAAGAAGTACGCCGTCTTTACTCACTCTATCTCTGTACTTCATTTTCTTGAATACTAACTTAACTAGTTGTCTTCGTCTTCGGCCGGCTAGGCAATAATTTGGTTCCTTGTTTTGCAGAATTAGGTTGGAAAGAGGGAGCTCAATCCAGATCTAATTCAAGAGCTCCAAGAGATGAGATCGAACTAGAACGTACACTATAGTAAATTGGAACCCAAATGTTGAAAGTGAAATAGTCCATAAAAGTTTTTTATTTTTTTGGTTTCACCTCATGGTGTTGGGGACACTGGGGCTATAAGCATTGATATAAGGCTGCAAATTACTCCATGGATAAGGCTGCTTTGATATCCTTTTTCACATAAGGCTGCAAATTACTCCATGGTTTTTCTTCCCCTGTTTCCACCCTTATTTTTCACATAAGCCTTTACGAAATAAACGGATGAAAACAGAAGTGACATATTCATTTTGTTATGTCTGAGAAGTTCCCAAAATGAAAAACAAATTGGAATGAGATATGGAAGATAGACCATCTTTGTCACACAGAGATGAAACATGTATAACAAATGATAAAATCTATAGGTAATCTAGGATCCTCAATATTTATTTCCCCTTAAAATTTTGCACCACGCACTAAAATCCTGAAATAGCCTTCCTAATTAAAATATAAAATTATGGCGACACTAATACACTATTTCTGAAAACTTTATCTAGGTCACACTTCTAGCTAGACAATTCCTATCGTACATAATCATGGCCGGTGGAGGAATTTAAGGTGTTTTTGAATGGAATTAGGTTGCTTAAATTGTAAATTAGTTTCTAGCTTAGGGGGTTTTGCTAACTCCCTGTTGGTGGATTTTGTAAGGAGGTTTTTTGTTTCCTCGTTTTCTTTCTTTCTGCTTGATCAAGTAAATATTTCTTACTTTGGTCAAGCCCCTCGATGTATCCTTTCGAGTTGTTATAATATATTTCGTTTTGCCGAGCAAAAAAATATTTGTGTTACAAACCCTATTTTTTTTCAAGTTCCAAACATGTACTTAAATGAGTTATAATCACGGTTGATAGATGAACACAATGAGTACATATACGCATGATATCAGGAAAATTACACTATATATCGATAACTTATAAACTTAAACAACTGACAAAATTCTTGCATTTACTGACCTCTGTAGCTAGCTCCACATCTTTTTAGCATTCGAACTATGAAGCACCAGCCCAAAGAAGCGTCGTTGGAGCATGATATATATATATATACGCGCGCGAAGTTGCTGCTAGCCAACCTTGTGTAAAAGGTGGAAAATTGCAGTTTCCAAGGCTACTGTCCGAAAGGAGGAGGAGTTGCTGCGATCAAAATTTCTCCATGTGATTTCTTATTACATACCTACGTATATATATTCAATAGGAAATTGATTTTGGTACTTCAAATTTTGTCTTTTTCCTATTTAAAATTATAATAATACCTTTTAAAGTGGATAAACATTAACAAAATAAAAGGTAATTTGATAATTTTATATAGTATAAAGATAAAAAGTGAAATGTCAATGGCTAAATGTGAAGTGCCAAAATCACTTTCCTAATCAATACTAGACAGTAAATCTACTTCAATTTTACTAATGATGTACTCCTACATTTATAATTTTTGACGTGCAAAGTATTTATATAGTACTCCGTAGTAAGACAAAATGATATTAGTACATGTCATATTTGATTTTTTCTAATAACATACATAATTAAATCCAAGCATTTATGAGCTCATTTGGCATCACAATCAGGGGATATCTCTGACACATGGGAGGATCTGATCCTGCCGACCTATGTTTCAAATTGATGGAGAATTAAGCTCCTAGTTGGCATCATTGGCATGCTAGCAACCCTCTACATGTGACACGCCTGGTGGCTCATTGCAACTTTTAGCATGTTTGCACCTCCACCCCTATAAAACTTCATAATCTGCCATGCCAATTTAACTAGGGCATGATTTACCCCGTTTGTTTTTGAATTTTGGATTTCAATTTGTAAATAAAGAGTGTAGAGAGAAATAGGGTAATGCATGATTGAAAATAGAGATAATGATTGAAAAGAGATAAAGAGAAAAATGATAATAATGATTGAAAGGAAA
This sequence comes from Rhododendron kiyosumense, assembly GCA_019656275.1. Lineage (NCBI taxonomy): Eukaryota > Viridiplantae > Streptophyta > Magnoliopsida > Ericales > Ericaceae > Rhododendron > Rhododendron kiyosumense. The sequence goes on from BPLS01000163.1 coordinate 4,452,076, forward strand.
TAAGGTAATGATTAAAATCCAAAATTCAAAACCTTTAAACGAAACTATTTGAAGTTGTTTATGTTTAGATTCAAGCCTTCGTACATAGTTACTGTTTGAAATTTTAGTTAATGAAGTTTGGCATTCGAAGGATCTTTCGAGGCAACCAAACAGATCCTCTTTTATTCATTATATATGGACAAAGCACCTCAAAGGTCCAACAGTTTTGGATGCATGGTTAATATATATTATCTCAGAGGGCTAACAGTATATTTTTTTGTTCTACTGTTAGAGAAACGGTAGGTGTTGCCGTGTTGATTTCCTTCCATGATGCAAAACGTAGCCCAGGATATATATGTGTATTAATAAAAAATAATTAAATGGAAAGCAATAGGGTGTCTAAATTTTGATACGTTTTCCAAATTCGCGGCTGAATGAGACGTAGAATACCACAAAGAAGAGAGAAAAAGAGAAAAAAAGAAAAGAAAAAGAGATGAAATGGTTCTTTTACTTTTTCTGGTGGAAGAAAATTAATGAAATTAAAAGTCAATTTTGTTATTGCAACTTGAAGTTATATTTCTGTTCCAAAAATAAAAGTTGCAGAGCATGGAAAAGATAGTGTAAACACCTCAATTTGGACTTCCAAATTCCATTTCTTTCTTTTTGGTTTTTGATTCCTTGATGATGAAATGGATCAAGAACACCCCAGAAATAATAAATTGTTGAGCTTTGAACGTTTTGAAACCCCAATAAACTTCCCAGAACCTTACTGGCACGCGCTGGTTAAGAACCAGCACGCACGGGTCAAAATGCGGTGTTGGCCAACAGTCAAAATTTGACAGTTGACCCATGCGTGGTTATTTGGACCCGCATGCGCGCGTCCACGACCCACGCACACTGGTTAAAGTTGCAGCCGACCTTATACTTTCCATTTCTGGAAGGTTTCCATTTTTGGAGGGTTTCCATTAATAGAAGGTTTCTGGAAGGTTTTCATTTTTGGTGGGTTTCCATTAATGGATGGTGTTGGCTCTATAAATATCCCCTCACTCTTTCTTCAAAAGGGTTAGAAAATAAAAGAAGGTTACAAGCATATAACTATCCAACACACAACCACCTTCAAACACTTAAATCAACCTCAAACATCAAAACTCAATCATCCATTCAAACTCAAACAAAGATATAAACACCTACTGCTTCCTTTTCTGATATCTGAGGGGGGCTGGTAGGGTCAATGTAACACCCTGTCCCACATCTGAAATCTACAAGAATGATCTTGGGCATATAACAAACCTTGTGAACTATTACTATTACTAGTACCTTGTACTTAAGCTTTTGGGCTATGTCACTACTATAAAATGGTACAAAGATCACGGTCCAAAAACTAAAAAGATCTCACTTTTTGTAAAAGCGTAATAAAATGTTATGGACTATAGTTTTAATCTCAGTTATACGAAAAAATTGAGATGTAAAGATTTTTTAATCTCAGTAATCTAAAAAGTGAGATTGTAACTTGAAGAATAAATTTCATTCTCAAAAACTGAGATTATATATGAAAAAATATATCTCGTTTCAAAAACAATTGAGATTAAAAGATTTTTTAATCTCAATAATTTAAAAGTGAGATTGTAATTTAAAGAATAGATCTCGTTTTTGAAAAACTGAGATTGTAAATGAAAGAATATATCTTATTTTGGAAAAACTGAGATAAAAAGAACATTTAATCTCAATCATCTAGAAACTGATATCGTAAGTTAAAGAATACATTACATTTTTTTTAAACTTGAGATGAAAGCTCTTATATAGGAAAATTTGAAAGTCGCTTACCCATTAATCGACTCCGCGCGCAATACCCCTAAATAAATGTCACTCTCAACCATTCTACAAAAAAATATTTCATCAAAAAATGGGGTACTTTCGGCGATGAAAATATATTTTGTCACCAAATGGGTACCTTTGGTGACAAAATTTATGAATGTTGCGTTTTGTCGCCAAATGTATTTCGAGTATAACTCTATACTCAAAACTTCATTAATTGAGATAATTCAAATTGGGTTTGAACAATAATACAAAGGGCTATAACTTTCATGTTTATCAAAATTTCTAATTTTAATATTTAAAGGTTCAAAATGATGTTCGAAATATATTTTAATGTATCATATATTGAAAAGTGTGTGTGGTGCAGTTGGTTGAAACTTCTATGCAAAACTTAAGAGACTTAAGTTCAAAACCCAGCAGGATAAATAAAGGGGGATTTTTTCCCTTAGGAAAACATCACTTTTAATCTCGATTTTTTCAAAAACTGAGATTATTACTCTCTAAACAACCACGGTTTTATAACGAAACAGAAATGTTAATCTATTAAAGGTTACAGTTTTGTCATTTTTAATCATAGTTTTTATGTTTTTAATCACGATTTTAATGAGTTTTAATCATGGTTTTTATCTAGTGGTTAATAGATAGAGATTTTTAGTTACACCTTGATAGACCACGATTTTGAATGCGAGATTAAAATTGAAAGATCATACCAAATGACCGAGGTCTTTATCTATTTTTGTAGTAGTGTGTGGTGTGGCTTGTAGATCAAAATCAAGGTATTGAGTCAGTGGTCTGCTTGGGGCGTTACAGGTGGTATCAAAGTCATCCATGTACACGATCATGTAGGCCTTGGAGTTTGGTTTGATTTGGTTGTTGGTTTGATTTGTATTGGTGATAATAGTGCTCAACCCCTCACGAGGGTGCGAGGCTATAAAATTAGGGAGATTATAACACTCCGTCTCACATCGGAAGTCTATATATGAATGATCTTGGGAATATAACAAACCTAGTGGGCTACTACTAGTACCTTGTACTTAAGCTTTTGAATCATGTGGTGTGGCTTGTGGATCAAAATCAAGGTATTGGACCAATGGTCTGCTTGAGGCATTACAGGAAAAAGAATCCTAAATGCTGAGCATGTGGTGTGGCTTGTAGATCAAAATCAAGGTATTGGGCTAGTGGTCTGCTTGGGGCATTACAGGTGGTATCAAAGCCATCCATGTACACGATCATGTGGGCCTTTGGAGTTTGGTTGGATTTGGTTGTTGGTTTTATTAGCATCGGTGATTATAGTGCTCAACCCCTCACGAGGGCGCAAGACTATAAAGTTGGGGAGATTGTGATACCCCGTCCCACATCAAAAATCTACATGAATGATTTTGGGTATATAACAAATCTTATGGATTACTACTAGTACCTTGGGTTTAAGTTTTTAGGCCATGTGGTGTGGCTTGTGAATCAAAATCAAGGTATTGGACTAGTGGTCTACTTGGGGCGTTACAATCAAGGCTGGAAACCAATATCAGTTCTGGCCCTAAGATTAACAAGATTCAAAAATCGTGTGAACAATGGACCTGCGCATGTCGGTTTTTGGCTCGCGCGCGCCACTCTGTGGCTGCGCGTGCAAATCTGCGCGAGGACAGGGACCTTATTCTTTTATTTTGTATTCATTTTAGATCATCACTGTGAGCATGTAAATAACCAGTTGTTGTTATCCATGCTAAAACCGCTAGTTGTCTTTCAATATTCATATCTATTGTGCTGAAATACCCTTGGGTTGCTTTTGAACATGTATTAGAGCCTAGGAATACAACACCAAGCACTGGAAGTTCAATCAGAACAGGGGCGCACGTGCCCTTGACTAGCGTGCGCGGGTCCAAGCTGACCTCTAGTAGTTGGCTTTGCATTGGTAGCTTAACATTTGACCACTTTTTATCTCTCACACTATTTATGGGGTGTTTTTTAATTATTATTCATTCGGCTTGTAATAATTTGTCTTTTCTTTCCATATAAATTGCTTGGTTTATTCTGGGTGAGCATTGATCTTTCCAGAGCCCTGAGGAGGATTAAAACAGAGTCTGCCCGAATAGGCAAATGCGCGCGCGCCGGTCTTAGGTTAGCGCGCACAGGTCTGCTTACATGCAGTGATCTACGTGAAACAGACCAGTGCATGCAAGTTTGTCCTTGTGTACGCCAACCTTTTATAGTGTGTTGTGTTGGCTTATTCAGGCAACTTTTGGTCTTTACTCCTATTTATCGCTTATCATAACATGTCATCCATGCTATCGATCGTATTCTGCAAAAATGTGTTATCCCGCCCTAATTGGCTAAAAATTGATTAATAAAGAAGAATTTCAAACATTTTTGCAAAATGCCTAAGTAAAGATCAATCTCCGAATTGGACGAGAGAGGTGCCTTAAAACCCTTCTCTCTCGTAACCTAGCTTCCGAACCCAGATATGGTTATGACAGACTGGTGCCTTCATCTTTTCAAATTAAACAACGTAGCAAGCGTTTCAAGTTCGGTTCCTTGGGTGTCGGACCGTCAAACCCAAGTGGCGACTCTGAATCGAGCATTCGTCTGTAAGCGCCTCTCGATCCACCTTTTCTAAAGGCATGTTGCCCACAGATAGTTGCAACGATAAACAAAAATAAGCAAATTAAGTTATGAAATTCCAACGTTACGAGTACATTTTCCAAAGTTATGGGCCCTAAAAATTGGGAAATTTTTTTAAAAAACCCTTAAACTTTCAGGAACTTTACAAAAAAAAAAACCTAAATTTTGACTAATGACAAAATGGCACCTCAATTTACCATTCCGTTAACAATCAATCAAATTCCGTTAAATTGTAACGGATGGAGCTAACAGAATGTATTAACCTTTTTTTTTTTTACTTTCAAAAATTACTTTTAACTCTTTATTTTATTTTAGTAGTAAATAAATATGTAATAAAGTCCTTTTTTTTCTTACTATTTATCAAAAAATACTTTAACCCTATTTTTTAATTCGGCCTCACACCACCAATCAACCCCACAACCAACTACCAAAGCCTAAGCCCCAATTTTAGAAATTCAAAATTACTGTAAATGTCTTTTTTTTTAATCTTTCTTTTTATTCATTTTACTTTCAAAATTTGCTTTTAACTCTTTCTTTTTTAGTACTAAAACAAATATGGAATAAATTTTTTTTTACTATTTATCAAAAATTACTTTAACACCTCATTTAATTTTTACTTTCAAATTACCTCTCTCTCTCTCTCTCTCTCTCTCTCTCTCTCTCTGTGTGTGTGTGCGCGCGCGCGCGATTTAAGGTTTGGATATTGGGAAAATCTGAAATTCCCCTATAGGTTGGTTGTGGGGCTGATTGGTGGTGTGTGATTTAATATCTAAAAAAAAGAGGGAGAGAGAGGGATATGTAAAATTTGAAATTAAAAAAATAGGATTAAAGTAATTTTTGTAATAGATAAAAAAAAAAAGGGGCTGAAAGTAAACTTTTGGGAAATAGTAAGAAAAAAAGAACTTATATTGCATATTTATTTATTACTGAAAAAGAGTTAAAAGTTAATTTTTTGAAGTAAAAAGTTTAAAAAGGAGGTTTAAAGTAATTTCAATTTTCTGAAATTGGGGCTAGGGCTTTGCTGGTTGGTTGTGGGGTTGAGTTTTTTTTTAAAAAAAAAAGAAGGGGGAGAGTGAGAGGAAAAAGTAAAATTTGAAAGTAAAAAAAAGGGGAGGGTGAAATTTATTTTTGTAAAAAATAAAAAATGGAGTTAAATTAATTTTTGATAAATAGTAAGGGAGAAAACTTTATTGCATTTTTATTTACTACTATTAAAAAAAGAGTTAAAAGTTATTTTTGGAAGTACAATGAAGAAAAAAAAAGGAGTTCCGTTAGCTCCATCCATTACAAATTAATGGAAATGAACGGCGGAGACCTAATTATTAACAGAATGGTAAGTTCATGTGTATTTTTATTATGAGTCAAAATTCATGTGTTTTTTTTGTAAAATTCCTTCAAGTTCAGATGCTTTTTTGAAATTTTTCCTAATAATTTACACATGATCATTGTTGCATCTTCCTCGGCATTGTAAGTTTTGATCGGGAGTCTTCCACTATAGCTCAAATGAAAGTTTCTCTGCTGGATTCAGTATTCTAAATTTTTTATTAGGTACTCGACAATATTTGCAACTTGCATTATATTTTTAGATTTGGAAGAATTTGACAATGGCATGCAATGAGTTTTCTTTTTTTAGATAACCGAATGACTAGACCAGTTTGCGTGTAGGAAAGAAAGCATCTCTCACAACCCACATAGCGCAACTAGACTGCAAAAGAAAGGTGTAGAATGGTACTTTCATAGTGCAGGACGGACCATGAAGAGTAGAAATAAACTCGTGCGTATTGATAGAATTCATCAATGACATATCGTTGATACGTAGAGAACAAACTCGTAGTTGATATTGACCCAAAAAAAAAAGTTGAACACTTTCCACGGGTGAAATAAACATTTCTCCTAAATTGGAAGGGAGTAATTTATAATTAATGCTTGAAAGGTCAAAGAAAAGCTATACTTTGCAGCTGTGTTTCTGTCTTCTTTGTTGAATTAATTCAAGTTGATGGCTGCTAAACTGTTCTTCTTTCCCATTCCTTGACAGCTTGACCAAAATTAAGGGGAAACTAATTAAATCACATTTGTTCTCTCTCTCTCTCTCTCTCTCTCTCTCTCTCTCGGTTGGCTGTTGCTTCCCTCAAAACAATTAGGCATAACACGATTTGAAGCGAATTACTAAAATCTATAGTTTGATTACTTACCAAATGTGGAGCTACATTGCTTGTAAGGTAGGTGGCTAGGTGCAACTTAGTATTTATATGTCTTGTATACACCATGATTATTTCAAATAGTACAATAAAAGCAAATAATAACGCCAAAACTGTTTTTGTTAATGCCAAAATTTATACTGCGTACATAAAATGGTTGTACTATGTGCATGGTACATGGCTTTTGTGCATAGAATATTTGGCACTAACAAAAATAGTTTTGACATCATTAACTGCCTACCATAAAAGTGTGAAGTTCGAATTTACTAAAAGCCCATGTACATGGACTATATGTTTTAATAGCTACATTATTTTTCGGGTTAGAAAAGATAATGGGAACATCCTTTTAGTGAACATCAATTTTAGTTTCCCAAACTACCCCTTTAATTACAAGAAGAAACTGCCAAAAAGAAAGAAAAAAAAATGCCACCTCGATTTTCTTCTTCGCAAGTCAAAAAAAAATATTTCTCCCCACTTTTCTAACTTTCACATTCTAGATCTCATTACAGATTAATTCAAATTAAAGATTTTCCTCATTCCGTCTTTTGCATAACACGATTTTGGACACTCATCGCGAGTGTTTGGGCAATTTTAGTTAAAATCTATAACTTATTTGAATAATGTTGCGGGTGGACTCTGCAGTTTCTCATTGAGTTCGATTCTCTCCCTACAAAAAATAAATAATCATGTCACTTTGTTTGTTAAGTGCTAATCATGTGATCGATGTTGCTATTATTAGTTTTGTCCTTCAACTATAACGAGCTGTGTATTAGCAAAGCAGAGGAATCTACAAGACTGGCTGCATTTTATATACAGTATATATTTTTCAGACATAACTAACTTGTTGCAGAAGAAAACGAAGTGAGCTACAAATTAGTCTACGCACGCATACAAATTAGGATTGGGACAAGGATTTAAGACCTATTTTGGTTTTTGATATAATATTGTTTTTTTTGTTTTTTTTTTTGTCTTGGTAGGAAGCAAAGCATTATGCATTGCCTCGGGACAGAGAGAAAGGCAAACCTAGCTATAAGCATCACCCTAATTATTAGGCAGTTGTAATCACCAACTTATTTCAACAACTAAGAATCAAATCAATTTAGGGAAACCTGGAAAAGAGTACATGTTAAAAAACTGGGAAAAAAAAAGAGGAAAAACCTCTCTAATTGTTTTTTTAAGAAAAAAGAATGATGCACAATTGTCTTCTTATGAACAATTATTGAAAGTTTTTTTTTTCTTTATATATATTGAAGTTATTATTGCCTAAAATGCATGCATGCATTGATAGAGAGGCACACGTCATTTTAATTGGTCAGACTAATAACGAGGGTTAAGTTTGTATAATTTCATGTCACAAGATTTCTTATCCGATTCCATGTTTAATTCAACCAATATGAATGGCATAACTTTGAATTGTGTATTACGATACTTCTATCACCGTTCAAAATGCTTTTCTTAAAACAATCTCTCATCTAAAAGAATAAAATCAAGGTTTTGAAGTCGCACATACATGTACATACAACTTATACAATTACTTGGTCCCTTGCCAAATCGTTAGCTTTTATAAATATATGCTAAAGTGTCACTAAAAAATGTATACTTTTTCCTTTTTTGAATCTGAGCAAGGATAGAAAATTAAAGTATACAACTAAAGCTACCTTTCAGTCTTTATCATTGAATTGTAGAGATGACTTTAGTCTCACAAGAGCCAAAGCATGATATATATAGCATAAATACCAAGCAATTAAATAGTTGAAATTTTTGATGACCCAAAGGATAAATGCTTTACGTGTGATGGGGGAGAGGTGTATTGGCTTTTGTGTAATTACATATTCGTTTTGGAACAAAAATTGGTGGCATATAATTATAACTTTACTGCAAGTTGTATGAGAATAATTAAATAGACATCAAAATAATAGTATACTGTGGAAATTGGAGCAATTTTCACACTCGATAGTCCTTTTGAATGCATTATTACAAAGAAAAGGGGGAAGGGGGTGGAAAGTAGGATTCCACCTCAAAATTTTATCCTCTCTTATTTCACATAGGTACAATGTCCCATGGAAAAAAAAAGGAGTTTCCAATTGCCATATTTTTGGTCGGTTTTAACTTTATAATGTCATCCTTTGTGTATATGACTTGTAAATAGATGTCTACTGATGCAGCTCCTTTATGACCATGTGGATCATGAAATGGACATCTCTTGTTCATATATAATTAAGTGAAATGAAGAGCCACTTTGTTTGGTTCTCATCTCAGAAATACTCTTACCAAAAAATTTTACTGTTTCATCATCTGTATTTTTTTAGTGATTTTTTATCCAATTCTTTACTTATTTTTTATTTTTTGGACGTATATAGCGTACTTCTATTTGAAAAGTCAAAAAGTTTTATCAAAATGTTAAAAAAAATTGACTAAAGGCAAAAAAAAAAAATATGCAAACCTATAAAGTATTTTTGTCTCAAAAATATATTTCAAAATTGACAACCAAATAAAGGCATATATATATTGCTCATAAAATGTATTATCTGCTTATTAGAGGAAAAAAAATGGGAGAAACATGCCATTTTTGGTTCCCATATATCAAAAATGCATTTTTGCATGACACTTATTGTTAACAAAAATCCTCAACAATTAACTAGTTTTTTTGAATTCTTTTACAGAAAGTCGAAAACCTATTTTTCTTTTTTTGGTAATTTGCCCGAGATTTTTAAATTTTTGGTCTCTGTTTTCTGAAAAATAGGAGGAGGTCGAAAATGAAAAAACCTATGCCAGTCAAGTCCACTGGACACCGAGGCAATCTGGTCCAAACAAAATAGCCCATTGAAGTGGGTCAGCCAATATGCAAAACTGGCTTTTTTTTTTTATATTAAGCTAAATAAGCAAACTGGCTTTTTTTTTTGCTCTTATTCAAATTTTTTTTAGTATTTATTAGTCTTTCGTCATTTTTTAGGGATTATTGCATCGTTATGACGAAAGAAATCTAAAAAGTAAAAAATTATTATCGAAATCCAAATTTTTTTTGAATAAAGACGAAAATATTGGCTTATTGGCTTATTTTTGTCTTTATTTAAAAAAAATTAGGTTTCAATTATAATTTTAAATTCCTCTTGTCATAATAATGCAATAATTTCCAAAAAAATGACCAAAAACTAATAAATACGAAAGAAATTTGAATAAGGAAAAAAAAAAAAACCTAGTTGGCTTATTTAGCCGAACGAAGCCTAAGTGTCATGAACAATGAATATCAATTAGATTAAGGGTCCAATCAACACAAAGCGAAAGTATAGCAACATATGAACAAATAAATGGTCAATTATGCCTCTCTTCAGTCAGCAATTGCCTAGGTGAATTATTACGTGGAATTACCCTCTTGTTCTCATTCCAAAACAAACAGAGGGAAGACTCCGAAGATGAAATGAAGTAAAAGGGAGGAATTAAATGCGGAAATACCAATTAGGTTGGCCAAGCTCATGATGAGTTTGGGCTTCAGAATTGGAATCACGGACTACCCGCATCCCCGCTCCAATCGAACCACGCCTTTCGTCCTCTTCTACATTCTCTCTCTCTCGGCCTACCAGGAAATTCGATCAAGAAGAAAGAAGAACATATAAAATAAAATAAAAAGATTTTTTGGGGTGAATTCTCAGACTTCTCCTTGAGCTTGTTGCTTCGGTTAGTCTTTCAATTAAGAAAGCCTTATTGGAGAGATAAACCTTGAGGGTATCGTTAGCAAAAGAAGAAAGTTGCAGCCCCCCACACCACACATCACTCCTCATTTCTTTTCCCAAACACACCACTACCTAAGCTATGTCACATAATACGTGTCCGCGTGTGTAACGATCCTAATTTTTAAAACTGGGATAAAAATATTTATACATTTAAAGACGCATATTTTTTTTTATGCTCATGTTAATTCAACACAATCATAATATAACTTAGCACCTAATCATGTGATTATATATCTAGACTTATTGTGAGTAACTAATTTCTATTGAGACTGGAGTGTATTTGTAACTAGATCTTCGCGGCGTTACTTAGATGTTGAATTTGTAGTTAAACCCTCTAATTAAACCAATTAATTACATTATTATAACTAGAATACCACTCTCTCACACTAGCTATCACCTCACCATCCCTTCTTACTTCCCTATTTTTCCACTGACAACCCACCCCCTCCTGCCATCTTTTCCAGCCACACTACTCCCTCCCCACATGGGCGGTGGGCCTTTCAGCTCCCTGGCCCTTCTCCCTAAAACCCTCCCCTCCCATGTTGACAACACACCTATTCTAGGGTTCTAACCTAGTACTCCCTCTGTCTCAATTTACTTGTCTCAATTAGCACTTTTTGCCATTCCAAAATAATTGTCCCACTTCAAACTAGATGGGTAATGATTAACAAATTTCTAATTTTACCCTTCTATTCTTCAATCATTATTACCAAAATGATACAGTAAAAAAATAGAGGGAAGATTTGAATTCCTAAACTAGTGCTTTTTTCCTTTTCACTGTCTTCTGGCAGCTTCTTTTGCAGAGTACTCCTACTCTGTTTCAGTTTTCTAGCGCCTAATTTTCAAAAAAAGGGAAGTTTTGTGTACCATCAAATTAGGAGTACTCAATAAAAGAATTAAGGGTAAAATAGAAAATTCAAGTGATCAAACATGTAATAATTATATTCCCTTATAAAGCGCGAATCCCCAAAAGTAACAACTAAATTAGGACGGAGGGAGTAACATATCTTTTTAGTTTTTACCCCTTGGTTCATCCCTTCCAAACCCCTCTACTAATAACTCTTCATATGGAGTAAAAAATAACAAACACTGTGTTCGGTTGCTAGTTTATTTTTAGTTTTATTTCTAATCATTATTCTATATCTTTCTCAAATCATTATCTTTTATCTCAAATTATTAATTTCATTTATCTCTCTATCTCTCTGTAATCATTACTCATCTCTTTAATTATTATTCTATTTCTCTCTTTACCCACTATCAAAACTAAACTAAACTATCAACTAAAGCAAAACCCTCTTTCTTTTCTTTCCATTCTCAACGGCAGAGAGAGGGAGAGTAATGGACTTGTTCTTCTCCATTCAAACTACAACTTTTCACCCTTTTTCTATTTTCCTTTTCGGTAGAGCAAGGGAGTGAGGAAGCACTCCTTGTTTTAAGTTGTTCTTTTCTTTTGTTACTCCACCATTTCAACCAACTGACCACCACCAAAACCAGCGCGCTTATTCCAGTCACGAAACCCACCTTTTAATCAGTCCATTTGAGCTCTGAAATCAGCCCCGTTCCAACTCCATTCCGGCTCCGAAACACAGCTTCGTTTTCTCTCCGAAATGGCACGAAAAATCTGCTCGTTCATGCTCCGGTACTAGCTGCAAAACAGTCCGGAAAGCAGTGCAAAAGCAGCGTCGAATCAGCCACCGATGGAGCCCCGTTGCCTTGTGTTTGATCTGACCCGACTCCGTAGCGCGCTAGAACTACCGGACCCGGTAGAATAATCCCTTCTCTACTTTCTCCTAAGTATATTAGTGTTCTAAATTGTTGGACCGCTTTTCCACCATCTCTCCTAAAACCAATTGATGGTAGGAAGTGTTTCAATTAAGTCTTTTATGGCATTCGACATCGCACCCGCAAGTCTGTTTTTAGAGCGGTCGCAGAGAGTGGCATTGTGTAATTAAATCCATGGGGACACTCCGGGCCCAACAATCCCTCCCTCACGATGACGCTCCCACGACTCGAACCCATGACTTCCTGGCTCTGATATCACTTGTCGGACCACTTTTCTAAAGAAACCCATGAATCCAACCAGAGAATAGAGAGAGAGAGAGAGAGAGAGAGAGAAATTGCTTTCTATTGTATTCTCACAACTGAATTGCAAAGTGGTGATGCGTCCATGTTTTGTACCTGGAGGTTACAATTGAATGACAACTCAGCAATAGAGCTTAAGCCAACCGACTTCCCTAATGACCAATATTAACAAACAATATTAACAAACTTAACTAACTCACTAATTACACTAATGACTCTTACTTACAGTCCCCTGTAAACTCATGGGTGTATTGACAACCATGAGTTTGGCTTTGAGTAACAGAAAACGTGCGACAGAAAGAGGTTTAGTAAAAATGTCTGCAACCTGCTCCATGGAACCAATATGATGAACTGCAATCAGTTTGGACAGCACCTTTTCTCATATAAAATGATAATCAATTTCCACATGCTTTGTTCGTGCATGAAAAACTGGATTTGATGCCAAAGCGATCGCAGAAAGATTGTCACACCAAATTGTGTAAGGCAAAACAGAAGGGATAGAAAGTTCCAAGAGCAACTGATGCACCCAAGTCACATCTGCAGCTGTTTGAGCTAAGGACTTGTACTCAGCCTCTGTAGACGATCTTGCAACAGTTGCTTGTTTCTTGGCACACCAGGACACAAGGTTGGAACCCAGAAACAAGCAATACCCAGAAGTTGATCTCCTATCTAAAGGATTCCCTGCCCAGTCAGCATCTGAAAAAGCACTTAACTGTAATGGACTTGGAGTAAAAAGCAACCCTTGATGAAAAGTGCCGCGTATATATCGGAGAATTCTTTTAACAGCCACAAAGTGACTGTGTTTGGGACTATGCATGTGCTGGCATGCAAGATTTACAGCATAAGCAATCTCAGGTTTAGTAAGAGTGAGATACTGAAGTGATCCTACCACAGTTCTAAACCAATGTAGATCAGTAAAGGCTGGATCAGGATCAAAGATAGTAGACTTTGATGAAGTAGGAGAAGGACTAGATTTACATTCAAGCATTCCTGCCTTTACTAGTAGATCATGTGCATACTTGGTTTGAGACAATATGATAGATGAACCATGATATAGCACCTCAATCCCAAGGAAATAACTCAGACAGCCAAGATCCTTCATCACAAATTTAGAGCTTAAAACTGAGATCAACTCAGAAATATATGCAGCATTACCCCCAGTAATCAAGATATCATCCACATGACCAAAACTAAAGTGATATCAGAATCTGTTTTCCTAATGAACAAAGAGGAATCAGCTTTGCTCTGTGTAAATCCTTGTTGAATTAGAAAACCAGAAAAGATTGAAAACCACGCCCTGGGTGTTTGTCTTAAACCATAAAGAGCTTTGGTTAATTTGCACACATAGTTAGGATGAGTAAGGTCTTTGTAACCAAGGGGCTGTCTCATAAACACTTCTTCATCAATAACTCCATGTAAGAAGGCATTGGATACATCCAATTGCTTGATTGGCCATGCATGATGCACAGCAAGGCTCAGAACCACCCTTACAGTGGGTTGTTTGATCACAGGGCTGAAGGTTTCTGTAAAATCAAGGCCCTCAGTTTGTTGATTGCCATTTGCAACCAAACGAGCTTTATACCGTGCCACACTTCCATCAGAATGACGTTTGATCTTATATATCCACTGGCAGCCGATTATGTTGGCTCCTAAAGGAGGTGGAACCAAGGTCCATGTACCTTGTTTGACCAAAGCGCGATATTCTTCATGCATGGCTTGTTGCCAAGCACAACTTTTGACAGCCTCAGAGTAATGGTTAGGTTCTTTTTCTGGCAAAGGTAAGTCTGTACCAACAACATTCAGACTAAACTGGATTTTAGGTTTAACAATCCCATGTTTAGATCTTGTAGCCATGGGATGATGATTGACAGGAAGAATCAACTGAGTAGGATGAGGAACATGAATAAGAACAGCAGAAGGGATATCAGGAATAATAGGCCCGTCATGACCATAATCAGGAATGGAAGTAGTAGCAGAAGATGAATCAGAAGAGAAGGACTAAGGTTGAATGGGAACAGAAGAGAAGGATTCAGATGCAGATGTGGAAGACTCATGATTAATAGAAACAGAAATGGTAGGGTCAGAATCAAGTAAAGGAGTTATTGGAGAAAGAGGTGGAGTGGAATTTTCAGGAGTAGAAGAATGAGGAGAAGAAAAAGGAATTGAAATATCCATATCTTCAAAGGTAGTAAGAGGAACAGTAAAGGACATTGTTGAAGCAGTAGAAGAAGGTAAATCAGTCTTTACAAGATCAGAAAATGGAAATTCAGACTCAACAAATTTTACATGCCGGGAAACATAAACCTTATTTGTTCTAGGATCATAGCATTTATAGCCCTTAGTATGAGGACAGTAACCCAGAAATACACAAGGAGTAGATTTGGGAGTCAGCTTATTAGAAACATATGGTTTTAACCAAGGGTAGCAACAACATCCAAAAGGTTTAAGAAACTGATAATCAGGTGATGTATGAAATAACAAGGCGTAAGGAACTTGATATTTATGACTAGTATGAGGCAACCTGTTTGCAAGATAAACAGCTGTGGTAAGGGCTTCAAGCCAGAAAGAAGTGGGTAATTGAGACTGCAAAAGAAGTGTTATTGTTGTTTCTATGAGATGCCTGTGTTTTCTTTCTGCAAGACCATTCTGTTCTGGAGTGTGAGGACAAAAGGTTTGATGAACTATGCCACTAGTGAGAAAGAGATGAAGAAGACAATGATTTATAAACTCCCCCCCATTATCACTCCTAAAGCACTGAACAGTAGTATGAAATTGAGTGGAAACATAGGCTTTAAAGTGAGCAATCACATGCTTAACTTCTGATTTATAATGCAATGGGAAAAGCCAAGTAAATCTAGAGTAATCATCAATAAGCAACAAGTAATATCTAAACCCTTTATGGGAAGGTATGGGTGATGGTCCCAAAACATCCATGTGAATCAATTGAAAAGGTGTAGTAGTAGTAGTATTGGAAAGGGAAAATTGAAGTTTATGGCTTTTAGCCATATGACAGCATCTACAGTTAACCAAATGAGGCTTAGAAACAGGTAAGCCATATTGTTTTATTAAAGCTTGAAACAAAGGAAGACTAAGATGTCCAAGTTTCTGATGCCAAAGCATGGCAAAAGGAGAAGAAGTGCTTACAAAAGCTGATGCATAATGACCAGGATAGTGCTCAAATGAGGTCAGAATGGGATAGAGTCCCCTGTGACAGGGTCCCTTGTACAAGATTCTGTGGGAATTCTTGTCCTGGATTTCAAGACCAGAAGAGTCAAAAGTTAGGGAGCACTGATTATCTTTTGCAAACTGATGAACTGAAATTAGATTGTGAGTAATTTGAGGTGTATGAAGAACATGAGATAATTGAAAAAGACCTGAAGGTGTTGGAAGCAGTCCTTTGCCAGTACGAGAAACTTGGAGATGTGAACCATTGCCCACCATGATGCCATCTTGAGTGTTTGTAGGTTAGGGATTTGTTAGGTTCTGAAGATTGTTGGTAATGTGGTTGGTAGCACCACTATCAAAGTACCATGGTTGACCAACAGAAGTTGAAGTTCCAACAGCTGAAGAAAGAGGCAACTGAGATCCATGAGAAAACTGTGCGGCATTAAAACCTGTTTCTGTGTAATAACCAGGGAAACATGACATATTTGGAACAGAATAAGCCTCAGTGAATCCAGCAAACATATGAGGAGAACCATTCTGTGAGGATGGAGCTGCAAGATGTTGTCCAGACTGGTGTGATGAAACTATATTCTGGCCATGCTGTTATGAGTTAACCATGGGTTGCTGATTTGTAAGGAAAGGGGGTTGAAACATAGGGATCCCATTGGGATAAGTGGTCATTTAAATTCATCCAAGGCCCAGGTGGTCTCCACTGATAAGATGGAGTTGGAGACCTATAGTGACAAATAGTTTGTGGAATGATTAGTACAACCACATATATCACATGGCATTCTTGGACCTCGGCCTCTTCCTCTGTTAAAACCTCTAGACTGTTGTGGATAAACCTGATAAAACGGTTGTGGCCCATGTTGAGGAGGCATAAAAGATGGGACAGATTGACTAAATTGCTGAGGTGGTCCAAACTGATTAGAAAAGGGCACAGAAACAGATTGAGAAGAACCAGGCATATAACCAAATTGGGAGAAGCCAACTGGTTGTGTCGGTCCAAGTTGGGAAGAAAAACCAAGTTGTCCACCAGGTGGATTCAAAACTGATGGTATAACAGATGTAGGTTCAACAGATTTTCCATGGCTTGTTGAATGACTATTTGTTGCAACAAGAACAGAACCAGTGTCTACTCCTGTATGTGTTTCTTGAAGTAATTGGAGATCTTCTCCTTTGAGCATATTCACCGCATCATTGAACATGATGTTCTGACCACTTGTTTGCATAGCCCTAACTGTGGTCTTTAAACCGTTAAAAACACCAGGTAAACCCCTCAGAGCATGAAAGATGAGATCATCCTCATCAATTGGACTACCAGCTGTAGCAAGCTTCTGAGCATACTCTTTGATACTATCAATATAACATTCAATCGTAGAAGTCTTGGTGATGTTGTACAACTTACTCTTAAGATCTTGAACATTACTCTTGGATAAAGAATTATATCGATTCGACAAAGAGTCCCAAACTTCATGAGCATGACGTAACCCTAAAATATAAGGTAATGTAGTTGGAGAAAGAGAGGCAGTAAGACAGGAAAGTAGTTGTGTGTCAATGAATTTCCACATAGTATACGCTGAATTAGGTATCAGATTGCCCTCATCATTACGAATTTGAGAAGCAGGGCACTCAATCGAACCATCAAGATACTCAAAGAAGCCATTAGCACTCACAATGTTTTCAACTTGAATCCGCCATAACATGTAATTTGTACTGT
>BPLS01000163.1:4489381-4503163 GCA_019656275.1 Rhododendron kiyosumense
GTTGTAATGGTGTTGAGTTTGGAGTAAAACCACCAAAAATCATAGCTTTGTAACATGAAGATTAAAACCGAAATAATAGATTGCTTCGGTCTTAAATTCCCGAATTGTATGATGTTCTACGGCAAGTAAAATCCAAAATGATCGATTATGTGTTTTTCCAAAAATTTAAAACACAAGTATGTATAATTTTCCGGTATATGATGATCTTGTCTGTGTCCATCTACTGGGGATGAAGCTGGATTGATAGGGGCTAATGAAGTCATCTAAGAGAGGTCATATTCTAGAAATGATAATCTTAGGAATAATCTTGTAGCTCACATTGCAAAGCCCAACTGGTCAAACTGTGAGCGGCTTTTGGCGACAGCGTCCTCGACTAACGGGTAATGTGGTATTGTTGAGCAGGACCTTAAAAACAATTGAGAAGTTCGTAGATGAGTGCTTGGTTGAAGGAAGCTTCAATCTGAAAGATCTACTCAGTGACTTCTTTGATGATGTGTTTAAGATTGTAACAAAGGGGAGGAACAATGAGGCCATAAAGACCCTCAAAAGTATAATATTATGCCAACTGAAATGCATTATGAATGAAGGATCGAGGGAGATGCTGGGAGAAACTTTGGTCGAGAGTCTCCCTAGCATGGAAAATAGTATGGCAAAAGAAGCTACCAGAGTCATTCTTCTGAGGCTTTTTGCTCGCCAAAACACTGGTTCCCCCGGGGTCTTCATTTGTGCCCAAAGGAAGGTGAATTTCTTCCATCAGTAATGTAAACATGCATTACATTACGGATGGAAGAAATTTACCTTCCTTTGGGCACAAATGAAGACCCCAGGGAAGCTTTCCATCAGTGTTTCGGCGTGCGGTAAACCTTAGAAAAAAGAGTTTGGTAGCTTCTTCTGCCATGCTATTTTCCATGCTAGGGAGACTCTCGACCAAAGTTTCTCTAAGCATCTCCCTCAATCCGTAATTGGAATGCATTTCGGTTGGTATAGCATTATACTTTCCAGGGTCTTTACGGCCTCATTGTTCCTCCCCTTTGCTACAATCTTAAACACGTCATCAAAGAAGTCACTGAGAAGATCTTTTAGATTGAAGCTTCCTTCAACCAAGCATTCATTTGTGAACTTCTTAATTGTTTTCATGGTCCCACACAATAATACCACATTACCCTTCTGCAAGTTATTTCGCAATTGAGTCTCTAATTCTATATCGCAACAAGACCCAAAGTATACGAAGTATAATAGATCTATGGAGTAGTAGTGGGAACAACCCCTTATGACTGAAACTCAAAGTTGTCGTATTGAGAGATTGAGAGTTAATGATTTCATATGTAAGGAGTCCAACCAAATTTTGTATCTTTCATATGTATATGCAGCAGCCAACAACTGTCAAACTAGCTGCCAACTTCCAAGCCTTTATTCCGAGATTACCAGATTAGATTGTTACTCCTCCGTATGTATGTGCAGCAGCCAACAACTGTCAAACCAGCTTCCAACTTCCAAGCCTTTATTCCTAGATTACCAGATTAGATTGTTACTCCTGCAACCATGACAAAACCATTCACCGAAACAAAACAAAAAAGAAGATAAAAACCAATATAAAGTAGCATGATAAAAAATTACCTAGCATAAAGAGGTTTTGGAAAATATTTCAATGAATAATATTTTACTCTAAAAAACATACTCCAGTTTGTTTTGCTTTCCCTTCCAAAGGTTCTATTTTGACCCAAAAAATACAAAACCAAACGCATTCTTGCATTTAGGCACATTTCTAAAATATCTACTTTGATCCATGACATAAACACACTACCGTATGCATTTCACTACTCATATAGTCATAGCAGAAAGACCTTTTACTGATAGGGCAACAAATAGATCAAATTTACTAAGATTTTTGACTTTAAGTTACCAAGGAAAACAAAGCTACATGACAAAACTAACTTCAACCTAGACAAAAGATCTATAGAAATACTGACTTTGTGAGGTCACATATAGCAATAGAGTTTAAAAACAAATGAAAGTCTTCAAACAGTTCCATTGAATCTGAAAAATCTTCACAGCTTCACCCCAGTCTTGCAAACTCAAGGTTAGTCCTTGACTTTCCAGGTAAGAGTTAAGGGATTATTTGGAACTATGCTCATAACTTATCTTGAACTATTTCTCATTCTCTTATAGTTGTTAAATTGTTAATGGCTATCATATATGATTAAAACTTCATACTTAAATTTCTACTTTTTGTTCATAGATATAAATTCTCATTACGGAATGTATTAGACAAATGCATAAGTTTTACTCTGCATTTTGCCTATAGAACTTTGTAATGGTTGTTCTGCATTACAAGAAGATGATATCATCTTGTGTAACTATTATCAGGTTAAAAGTAATATTGCATTTGCCTATTTATCACAATCCTCACCGGAATTTGTCAAATCATCCACCACGATCTCACTGGGAGCATCTGCGGGTTTCCAGTAGGAAAGAAGTTGCCATGACCTCAAGACAAGAAGAATCTGAGGTGGGCACCAATCGAGCGGCTTCCAACGTTTGTTCCAAATAGTTGGCAAGTTTTTTGGTAAGAGAAACTTTTCTGGAGCTTTGTATTGCTAATTACTATCCCCTCTGATTTTCTTGGAACTTCATACAGATCTAAGAAGGTTTTGTTTCTCCATGGGACCAAAGCTGCAGTTGTACGACTATTTGGAGAACTTGTTGTTTTCGTTTTGTGTTCGTCTTCTTTGATTTTGAAGTGTTTTGAAACTTTTAGGGGCTTGCCCCATGATCTTATGTATTTAGTGGCCACGTTTTTATGATTGTAAGCCTATTTAGGATAAGAAATTTGCTCAAGATTTTTTGGGTCAATTTTTTTTTTATTTTGATATGGATTCTTGAAGTCTGAGATATTGTCTGTGTATTTTAGGACCATGGTGCAATTTTCCAACTTATATTTTGATTGAATAGTGATTCATGGTCTATTTCGGAAATTGGATGCGAATTCACGTATTCATGGTTTATTTTGGAAATTGGATGTGAATTCACAATGGATTTATATATTCATGGTGTATTTCGTGTAGCATGATTCATGTATTCATGGTGTCAAACAGAGCCAAAGTTCATGTTGAAAAATAAACCGAGTAGGTTATGTCATCCTCAATTGGGAAAAAAAAAATGTTTTGATGATGAATTTGGAATGGTTTGTTTTAGCATCTGCCTTTACTAATCATAGAGGCCGAGAGGGTGGATTTGGAAGCTCAAGCTCAAGCTGCTGCAAACAATTGACTGAAAATCTCACCTGGCCATTTCTGCAAGTATGCAAAGCACTGGCGGGTGCGCTTATGTTAATTCGATTAATTATTGATTAAGTAGAGCACTGGCTTGTTGTTTGTTTTTTGTTTTACTGAAAAAGTTCAAGCTTTTTGTTCATCCCAATCATCTCTATCTCAACTATTGTGTTATTTGCCTCTCTCTATTGAAAAAGGTCAAATTTTTGTTCATCACCTTATCTCTCTCTCTCTCTCAACTGTGGTGTTATAACTGTTATTTGCTTTTGTTCACTGAAAAATGATACTTTTTGTTCACCACCTAACCTAATTTCTCTCAATACATTTATTTAGAAACCGTTGAAAATTGTCCCACATCGGTTAATTATCTCCTCCAAAACTAGTATATGAGCCTGAGCGGTATCTCCACTCCTTGCCAATTGGTTTTGAGATGGATGCTTTAACATGGTATCAGAGCTAGGTTTCCGAAGGCTTTTCCCCTTTATTTGTGCCATAGTTGTACTTTATTTTGTTGTGATCTGCGTGTTCTAGATCCTTTGTTGGCCTCTCCATGTGTGAGTCAGGGGTCACACATAAAGGGAGAGTGATGGAAATTGTCCCACTTCGGTTAATTATCTCCTCCAAAACTAGTATATGAGTCTGGGCGGCATCTCTTTTAATTGCCAATTGCTCGTGCACTATTACTAAGTCGTCTTTGAAAACCCATCATTTCATCTCTGTTTTACTCTTCCCCCAACTGTTTGGGTGATGAAAAAAGTGTAGGAAAGAACGAGAGAACTCTTACCTGGCCTTTTAGCTTCTGGTGTTTAATTTCGTCAAAGCCTCAACCGTAGTCCGCAGAGTTCTGGGATTGTACCGTTAAGATTCTGAGAAGTAATTTTCTTGTTTTAAACTCAAGTTTACTGCTTTCTGCTATATGCTAACTGGTTGCTTTTCTGGAGACCAAATTTGCTAATTTTTAAAGGACTAAATTGTGTGGATGTGGATTTAACGTATTGCTTACTTCTTTGAATCATATGAGTGCTTGTTTGGGCTCTGCATATCCTTATTTTGTGTGGGGATTTATAAGGTTTTGATCTATATTGAATTACTTCTTGTGAAGCTTATTGTTTAAAGTTAGTGATGATGCTGATAGCTTTTTGTCTCCTGTTATTTATGGATACGGAATTACTTCGTGCAAATCTATTTGTCTGTTTTGGTTGTTTGAACTTTTAGAGAGACATGAAACTTATGCACTAAAATTCAAAACCAAGCATTGATTTTGGATATTACCTTTTTTACTTTCAATGTGTATATACATAGTGTCAATAAATATGTCACGGTTTATAAGCGATACCATTTGAAACTGAATAGTCTACGTTTTGAATTTTTAAGAATGCTTATATTTTGGACAGGTGGACTATTTGTTTGTTGCTCCTTGTGTTCCCTTTTGTCAATCTCACCCAGCCTCTATCTCAGTTGAATAGGTCAGATTGACAAAGGTGAGTTTTTATTTGGGAAGTCATATTTTGTAAACTTGTAGTTGCAGAAAGCACGTGCTCCTGTTTAGGTCTGCAAACGAGCCAATCAAGCTGAGCTTTTCAATGTTCGAGCTTTGTTCAGACAACTTTGCAATTTGCATTAGCTTGACCTCGACTCGATCCAAAGGTATCAGGCTTGAACTCAACTCGGGAAATGTTTTTCAAGCTCAGGATCAGCTTGAGCAAGCTCTTTAAAAGACTTTTATTGGCATGGAGATACCGAGATAGTATAGTGAACCAGACAACTAATGCCTTCTTGGCTATACAAGAGCTAGTCTAGCCACCAAACCCATGCAGGAATGTTGTACAGTTAAACTGGAAAAACAGTACCTTTGTTAACCTTTGTCTCTAGCCTCTCTTCACCATTTTAGAATTTTTGGCTACACAGTGAGAACATAAATTGCTTTGATGATTGGTACTACACACTTATTTCCCTAGTATTACCGTGAAATCTGTACCAAATGCATTAGATGGACTCATGATATTATCCACCCGGTCATGTATCTCTAGTGTATTTATTATCAATGTGGACTGAAACGTTTATCTACCATTTTCTCTCCTTTGGCATATCACTTCCACTCTCGAAGTCCTCATATTCTATACCAATATTGCAGGTTAGCATTCTCAAATAAACAATTTACCCTATGCTGATGTGTTGGGCATCTAACATATCTCTGTGATTGAATGTAGATTTTTAATAAACAGTTCAATATTAGGCAACCATTTAAAATATTCTTAACTTCCTAAGAGATTAATCTGCAAATGTCGTAAAAAAGAAAAAGGAGATTCATTTACAATTAGAGATTAGAAAATGGATTTAATAAGGTGATTGGTTGATAGAAAAAATTTAGTGTTCCCGAGGTATTGTTTAATCAGGTAGCCTTATAGGTTTATAGCCATCATTCTAGCCTTCTTGATTTTCTTATTTCAAATTCTATTGAAAATTCTATTTGTAGAATAACTGTTCACATACCTTGCGTTTCTATTTAGCTGAAGTAATCTGCATGTAGTACTCTCATTGTAGTCCCACTTTGTTAACTAACACTCAAATAGTCAATCTAAGCTTAATATTATACTGTGTTAGATTGAGAACTTGGGAGTGAGAACAGTGGACTCTCTTCCCTTACTAAGTAACAAATTCGTGGACTGAGGATTGAGAGCATGAAAATGGGGCGGAGGGTTTATCGAAGGATTTTGTTACTGAGGTCCCACATCTGTAGAGTAGAGTAGAGAAGCTTGAGGCATCTCAGCCTCTATAAAAGAGTGTGCTCTAGAGTCCTCACACAATTTGAAAAGAGAGATGCAAGTCGCATAAGTGATGTGCATAATTACATGCTTGATACTGTGTTGTTAATCTGTAACATAGACATAAAGTTAAGTTATCAACTGAGCCGAGCCTACTTCTACTACTCGGCTTGTTTAGTAATCGAGTTCAAATCCTAGGCTCGAGCTCGTTCCTTGTGTAATTAAACGAGAGCTCTGAGTCATTTGTGAACGGTTTGGTTGGCTTGCAGACCTACACCTGTTTTAAGCATTTTCAATTCTGAAAGGTCCAGAACACAATATTCAAGTTGCGTTAAATCTCTGCCTTTGCTCTAAGGAGCTGTCCCCGTGGAGATTGCCACCCATTGTTAGGATTTAAATTGGTATATGAATGTAGACTCTACAAGTCCAAAGTTAAGGCAAGATAGGTCAACTTTACTTGATCAAGCTGATATTTTTGTTTTAGGGCTGACGTGTTATTTCCTGTAGGAACAAGTTGAACATGTTAGAATTCTCTTTCTTATGCAAAGCTTTTTTGAAAGACAATGACAATTTTGGATGCGAGAGGTGTTGCTTTTGAAATGTAATTTTGTAGTTATGGTCACTTTCTCAAGTCCAAGAATTTAGAGCAGGTGGTTGCTACCATGGGTTTAAATTGTTTGGGTGGATGCTCATGGACAATACTATTGAGATAAATAGTTATGTCCCATTCAATATGTGCCTGTAGGGTAGTTCGGTTACTGTCCAAAGTCAACTCTGTTATAATTGTCCCGAAGGTTATGCACCAATACCCTGTTGTATGCAATACTTGTTCAACCTTTCGAGTGATAAGGACAAGGACCTAGAACTCGTTTCAGTTGTACATAAAATGTCTCATGACTGATTGGTTAAAACGTTTGTACACTCATGTTATGTCTGTTTAGGATAGGTTTAAGTGTTTAATTTCTGTTGTATAATTTGGAGGAAAATTAACTAATATAATTGAAGTATGCATTAAGCTTAGGTAGTATCCTTGTTTTAGTATTCTAATTTGTTGTGTGATGTTTGGTGGAATCAGCAATATTGAACTTTCTATGTGAAAAGTAAAAGTATCTTTGCCAAAAAGAAAACTTACGAAAGAAATCTGTCCGACCAAATGAAATTAGCATTTATCAAGATCGATTCTCCATATGGCAATGGACTTTATCGCTGCATACTAAATAATACCACTCATGGGCTATAAATTTTTCAACAGTTATATTACAAAATCAAAATATTACAATTATTAGTTATTAAAATAAGAAGGATCGTAAATTGCATTTGGTGGTCCCGTGGTCAATTTTTTCTCGATTTTCTTGCAGTTGTTTGCATATCACTATATGTAGTCTAAGATTACTTACTAGTACTGATTTGTTTTTGGTTTTGGTTTTGGTTTTGCTCAAGATTTACTATTGATTGGAGCATCTTTCTGTTTTTTTTTTTGTGTGAAAAAAGGAGCATATTTCTGCTAGTGTTCTCCCTTCTGAGCTCAGCAAACAAGGGGCAGTTCATCAATGGATGAGGGTAAAGTGCATGATTTAAGGAATGGTACAAGGAACGGTGGAGAAAAAAGGTGTTTGTGTTGTCTTCCAAGGGAGCTTTTACTCATTGTACTTGGCTATCTCTCAGTTCTCGATTACCTATCTTTTCGAGTTGTGTGCAAGTGTTGGCACTCTGCTTTCTCAAAGTGTTCAGCTTTCATATCCCAAAAACAGTTACCAAGACAGTTACCATGGTTCATGCTCTTGAGAAGTGAAGAGTTCCCAGAGGGGCTTCACCTTTCTCAAAATAAACAACACTTTCTCCAAACAACGGGCAAATTCGGGGACTTATCAAGTCGATGTATTTACAATACTGACATTCCAGAGCTATGTGAAACTCGATTCTTGCTGTCAAGGCATGGGTGGCTGCTGTTATTTTCTTCCAAGAATGGGTGCTTCTTTTTTTTTTTTTTTCCTCAATTTATTTTCCAGGCCAAGGATTGACATCCCTCTTATAGATGTTGATAAATTATGGCGTCATGTGTTTGATGTTTCAGCTCCTCCCACATCTCCAGATTGTGTGGTTTTTGCAATAAGCTGTAATGAGTTCGGGATCGAAATTAGGACATGTCACCAAAGAGAGTCTACATGGAAGAGCAATTCGTTTGAATATCACGGGGTTAGTGGTCATGTGGTGAATACAGTATTTGTGCGTGGGATTTGGTATTGCTTACATGAACGTGGCAGTTTCAGCACTTTCGATGATGTTAACAATTGCTGGAGATTTTTGGGTCTACAGGAGGGTATGTACAAACAGTGCTCTCAAGTTAATCTGTTGTCCTACGTTATTAAGTGCGGGACCCAGGTTTACCTGTGTGTGCACGGGAACGTTTTCCATGAGGTTTTATTGGAGGAACCTCTCAAGGTTACAAAAAATTTCCGTGATGGAGAATGGCAAATTGGCTTGGAATACAAGATGAGAAGTCTCCCGCACAAAGCTTTTCAGACGCTGCAAAATGAGATGGAAGTCTTCGACACTTTCAATGTTCATGCATGGTGTGGTGACCGCAATGTTTCCAAGTATGATGTCATAAAATTTCGGTGGCATCATTTCAGGAGCTTTCTGAATCACCGATGTGTAATGGATAAGTGGAGCTGTCCTCCAAATAACAAGGAATGTTCAACAATTGTTGCGTGGGTTGAACCGGCTTGGGTGCATCCTTCAGCAGATCTCGGTTGGATGTTCTAAGATAAATTATCTTATTATCTTCTTTTAATTCCTGTTCTCTTCTCCTTCTTGTTTTTCTATGCTTTTTGTGTACTGGTAATGATAATATTAATAAATCACATTTGCTTTATCTAACTGTTTCTCCACTTTCTTCTCTTTTTGGCTGCTCAACAAAGACAATCTGTTCTCTACAATAAACTAGCGTTCAACCCGTTCTATGCACGGGCAATACTAACCTTTTCTAGTGTTGTGCCCGTTCGAACCTACATTTATTAATTGTCCCGTGCATTGAACGGGCACAACTCTAGAAAAGGTTAGTTTTGCTCGTGCAGAGAACGGGTTGAACGCTAGTTTATAAAAAAATATAATGGTAGCATGTGAACATTAAACACAATTACTGCTAACAATCATGCATAAAATGATAAAGCTGATAGATAATATCCTTGCAACTTAAAAAGTGTTTTAAGAAACTATTTACAAACTAATCGCCATTGTTTTGCTAACGTCGCTGTCGCCATCGATTTTGTCACGATCTAATACCTAAGTACTCTTCAATAAGATTTCGTAAATCAATTGTGTTAGCTCTCACGGAGAACATCCATTTTGAACAATAGATGCCTATCTTTACTATCTGTGTAGATTGTGAAGTCGAAACCTGTCATTCGATGAAGAATATAGTGTTACTTACAAATTTGCTAAACAACTTTCTTTTAATGCAATAATAAGCCACACAATATCGAATAAATAAATTTACTTATTACCTGTTGTACATCTATCGCGTCATCAGTTATAGCACTCTCATGTTGATGTTTTTCCCAAAGTTGAAATACTATTTTTCTATGAGACATTCCTACATAATACCAAAAAAAGCTGAGCAGCATAGATGTATATACATGTTCAATAAGATTTCGTAAATCAATTGTATGATAGATAAAACAGTGGCTATTAGCATGGTAATGTATACATGTATATACATGTTTAATTGTTACTTTAGTATATAACAATTCGATTGGTTTTAGTATATTCATTCTTGGCCTTAAAATTCGTTACTTGCTCTCTCTCAAATTCAGTTTATAAAAAATCAAAATTGTAACAATTGATGATTGGTAGGAAAAACTGTAAGACTAACTGATATTTGGATGGCCGGCGGGAAGCATTATGTTTTGATCTGTTGGTTGATCTCCATTCAAAGTTTCCATGGTAGCTTCTATGAATTAAGTAACAAAAAATCACATATTTTTTGGTTGAAAGGAAAAACTGTTTAAAAAAGATTAGCAATATTTAATTACGGGAAAGGTACCTACCAGTTGGATTTGGCTCATTCGATGTTGGTAGTGGAATATTGACAGATTGTCCTCCAATGGGGATGACATGAGCATTTGCACTATTGCGGTCGTTTCGGACCAGAGAGGGCGCACGCCGCAATCGTCTTAGACGCAAGTATGCATTTCCCAAACGTCGCACCTCTCTTTCAATTTCTAAGAAACGTTGATTCATTAATGGGTCGTTACGTTGAGTCATTAATCTTCTCTTGCGCATGAGTCGAGCCATTTTGGCTTTAATTCTTTATTCGTTTATGTCTCCACCATACACCGCATCCATCCTGAATATATAAATTCCAGCCTATAAATTTTTAACTATAAAAATTTCCAACTGGAGTGAAACTTTACGATAACAATTAAAGAAACAACTTGTGGTACGACAATGAACAATTCTCGCATACTCATATAAAACGAACACCTAAAATAAAACAAAGTACTCTCATACTCATAAACTGAACAACTAAAATTAAACAAAGCGATATAATGGATAGCATGGAACTCCAAATACTATAGAGCTTCCTCCCTATATAAATTCCAATGTTCGCTGGCCTCATGAAAACTTGCATAAAATATAAAAGTACTGAATCTAAACTTCAAAGTACTCAAGAGAAACAATTGGGGCTCATTTTTAGATTGTGGGCCAGTAGTTGGTATTATGAGAGTAGTTGGAGGGTGTTGTTTTTAAAAAAATTTTGTTTGGTGTGGGAACGTGGAATCAAACACCTAGAGTTAACAATGTTGGGCTTTATCAAGCGTTTTACAAATAGGGAGCAAAACACACACATATGTGGATTTAATCCTGGGCACAGTGTGCACGTGAGATAATACCCCTATAGCTTTGTTTTCTGAGTATTGGATAGTATTTGCTAAACTTTTCTCTACTGCTATTTGCATGATTTATTATATGGACTCTGTTTGGCAGATGTTGACTTGAGATGAAATAATTTGCATGATTTATCCCGACGTAGGTAGGATTCGGAGATATGGGCAGATGGTTTTTTTTTTCCTGTTACTGCAAAATCCGTTCTATGCACGGGCAAAATCCAATTACTGCATACGGGAAACAAAACATAGATTTTGAATGGCGAACTTAGTGAAGAGAAAATCAACTTACACCCCTTGCCTCTGAACCTCGCCAGGCTCGTGATCAACAATTGGTCCCTCGCCTTTGAACCTCGCCTCTGAAAAGACAGTAAATTAAAAACGGGTTAGTTTTTTTTTTTTTTTACTTCGTATGTTAGCTATCGTCAATTTATTCAAGTTGTCGGACTACAAAAAAGGAAAAGTGATCAAGAGTTGCAAACATTCGTCTTTTGGTGGCAGATTTGTGAGAACGTGTTAGGTAATTTGCTTTTATGGGACATGAACGTGGTGGGGTGGGAATACTTTGCATGTGGTTTTTTTTTTCCTCGCTGGTAACTAGCGTGGGTGTTAGTTTTTGAACGTGGTTTTTTTTTTTAAAAAAAAATTTCACTTGATGAACCAAACTTTTAACTTTGATCAAAATCAAGAGACAAAAAAGTAGAAACATTTACGACCTGTCCTTCCCTTTGTCATTAATAAAGCCCAAGCTGCCTTTGTCAAAGGTCGATCTATATCAGACAACATTTTGTTGATGCAAGAATTGGTAAGGAATTATCAAAGGGACTCTGGCATTGCAAGGTGTGCCATTAAAATAGACTTAATGAAGGCGTACGACTCAGTTGATTGGGATTTCTTGTTTGCGGTTATGAGTGCCATGGACTTTCCTCCCCTGTTTATCTCTTGGATTAGGACATGTATAACTTCTGCTATGTTCTCTGTGGTTATTAATGGGGAGTTAAAGGGATACTTTAAGGGAGAAAAAGGGCTTCGACAGGGAGATCCCATCTCTCCCTATCTATTCCTCATGGTAATGGAAGGTCTGTATGCCATTCTTCAAAAGAAAATCTCTCAAGGTCAGTTTACATTCCACCCCAAGTGTAGCAATTTGAGCATATCATATTTAGCCTTTGCTGATGATCTCTTTCTACTGGCTGGGGCTGATATCTCTTCTATTGGGGTTATAAAATCTACTTTAGAGGAATTTTATCATTCTTCTGGTTTACAACCTAATCTTCACAAAAGTCAGATCTTTTTTTCTGGGGTTGAGGAATCTGTCAAGGCTGCCATTCTGAATCTTCTTCCAATTCCTGAGGGTACTTTACCAGTTCGTTATTTGGGTGTGCCCCTTATTTCCACTAGGCTTCGATATGAGGATTGTGTTCAGTTGAAGGAGAGAACCCAACAGCGAATTACTAGTTGGAATAATAGTTGTCTATCTTATGGTGGAAGAGCTCTCTTGATACAATCAGTTCTTTTAAGTATGCAGACTTATTGGTGTTCATTGTTTATTCTACCACAGAAAATTATTAAGGAAATTGAGGCTATGTTGAGAGCCTTTTTGTGGTCTGGTATTCGTCTCAAAAAAATGGGGGCTAAAGTTAGTTGGTTAGAAGTTTGCTCTCCTAAAGCTGAGGGTGGTTTGGGCTTGAAATCCCTGCAGGTCTGGAACAAGGCCACCATGTTGAGACACTTGTGGGCTCTGTGCAAGAAAGAGGACACCTTGTGGGTCAAGTGGGTTCACAGTTATATGATAAGAGATCAAAATATATGGGCTATGAAGGTGCCTCAAGACTGTTCATGGACTGTTCGAAAATTGTTGAAACTTCGATGTGTGGGTCAACCTTTTGTGAAGCATATTATAGGAGATGGTCGCAATACTTTTATGTGGTTTGACAATTGGCATCCCAAAGGTCCCTTGTACAAACTTCTTGATGATCGCTCAGTTGCTACTATGGGAAGATCTTTATTTGCAAAAGTGAGTTCTGTTATTCTTAATGGTGAATGGCACTGGCCTAGGCCTAGATCCAATCTGATGCAACAGATTCAACTTTCAATTCCAGACTCTTTGAAGCCTCAAAGGGACAGCTGTGATGAAGTGGTGTGGACTATCTCTCCGACTGGTGCTTATACTACTAAACACACGTGGGAGTCTATTAGACACAAAGGTCCAAAGGTTCCATGGGCCTCTCTTGTTTGGTCTTCTAATAATGTTTCTAAATGGTCTTTTATTTTATGGTTAGCATGTTTGAAGCGGTTGGCAACTAAGGAAAGGCTTCGCAAATGGGGCATGGAGATTGAACCTGGTTGTGTTTTGTGTTCCCAATGCGATGAGACTTTGCAACATTTGTTTTTTGGGTGTGGTTTTTCTAGCTCTATTTGGGAAGTGATTTTACATAGATTCCATATTCATCGAGGAGCGGAGGCTTGGAACATGGAAGTGATTTGGGCAACTAGTTTCTGTCAAGGCAACAGTTTCCGTTCCATGCTATTCAAAATAGCTTTTGCTGCAGGAGTGTATTTCATCTGGGCTGAAAGGAATTCCAGAGTATTTGGGGGAAGGCCTCGAGGTGCCAATGACGTGCTAGCTCATCTTGGTGAAAGTATAAGGCTTAGGGTCTGTACTTGGAAGCACTTCCCAAACTCACTTGAGAATCAAAGGCTTTGTAGCCAATGGAATATCTCAAGTAGAGTCCTTGGGAATGCTACCCCGTAATTTTGTTCTCTCTTTGTTTCTACAAATGTAGATTGTAGTGAGGTTATACTTCTGTGTATAGGTACTTGTATTGGGATTTATTCCCTTTGATTTCTGGTTTG
>BPLS01000163.1:4503563-4517170 GCA_019656275.1 Rhododendron kiyosumense
CCCCTTGTTCCCTAGCTTTTCTGTGCAGGTACACCTTTGTCGTTCTTTTTTGTGGCCGTCTCAATCACTGGCTACAACTTTTGGGTGTTGCTGGTAGGCCTAACGGCGTGATCGTGTGGCGACTGGTGGGGCTGGTTTTCTCCCACCACGCAACACTCTTGAGTGTTGCCGGTTTTGGCGTAACGGCAAGTGGAGCATCACGACAGGTTTTTGGATTGGCCGGTGGAACAGAGCGTAGATTTGCTCGGAGCTTCAACGGGCGACGATGAGAAGGCGGTTATCAACAGAGTTCATGGATCCTTGGCTCTCGGATTTTTTGCCGTTTATGAGGATCGAGATGCCGATTTCTCGGCGGTATCTATGGGGCTTGGGAGTGTGAGGGGATCGGACGGCGTGGGTCATCATGTTTCTCGAAGTCTGGGGGTTTAGTTTCACGGCCAGGGTGGGTGGTTGCTTGGTGGTGTTGGTTTGCCTGCTGGGGAGGTGGGCCGTGGTGTGGCGAGCGGCGGCAGTAGTGGTGATCTGCTTAGGGCTGGGTTCGGGGTATTGGGACTGGGCTTGGCTTTGGGCTGGCCGGATGCTTTTGTGCTGACTCCTGAGATTTCATATTTGGGCAGTTTGGCCCATAGGTGTTGTACTGAGTTTAATGTCTAATATGGGCATTTTAGTCCATAGGTGTTTCGGCTTTGGTCTGTTTATTACGGGCCTGCCCTTAGGTGTTTATTGCTTTGTCCCTTTAGGTGTTTGTCCAACATTTAGTTGGAATCCTCTTCTCTCTCCCTCAACTTGATGTACCCTCTCTCAACTTGATGTATCCTATCAACTATCAAGTTCTTAATAATATTTTTTATGTTTTAAAAAAAAAAGAAGATTGGATGCTGCCCAAGGAGGGGGTAATAGTTAATGTGGGCGAATGAGCAAATTAATACCCCTGTAGCCTTGGGTTGGCTTGCCAAATAGAGGGGTATTAGTCAATACCCTTCCGATTTAATACTCCCGTAGACCCCATTTGGGAGCATAATTTTTGGATGGATTTTGAGGTGGGTATAATTAATACCCTTATTAATTTCCCGGGTTTTTTTTTAACCATTTCACACCACCTCATCCCCTTGTTACCCAGATCAGATTAGTGACTTTATTTATGTTTTGATTTGTGGCTTCATTTTTTGGTTTTGATTTGTGGCGATTTGTGGTTGCAATTGTCAAAAAAAATAAGTGCTCTAATTTTCAATCCACTTGAACTGGTGTGAAGATATTACTTTTTGATCATATTATTCCAAAAGGTCATAATTAATTTTTGTCACTATGGCCCTCATAATTAAGTAATTGTTCTTTATTTGTGATACTGTAGAGCAAATACTTTATTATAAGAACTCTAAAGACAAAAATAATTATGACCCATTAGGATAAAATGATTAGAAAAATAATATCTCCACACCAGTTCAAACGGATTGAAAATTAAAGCACTTAATTTTTTTACCATATTTTTAATAAATAAATTGTTGCAAAAAAATTAGGTGCTCCAATTTTCAATCCGTATGAACCGGTGTGAACATCTTATTTTTCTTATCATATTATCTTAATGCGTCATAGTTAATTTTTGTCTCAAGGGCTCTCATAATCAAGTATTTGCTCTTTATTTAGAATATATAATGATTATAAGAGCATCCACAGTGAAATAAGCAAAATCAAAAAGTTACTAAAGTTAGCAATATTTGATCAAAAAATAACTCACATTGGAATAACCAAACTTAGTAATCTCTTAGCAACTCATCAAATTTTGGCATTTGAATAATCAAAATTAGCAACCTTTTGCTAATAACCAAATTTAGTGATCCCCACATTTTCTCAATTAAGTACATTTATCATTACAGAAAAATCTTCTCTCTCTCTCTCTAAAATGTTTTTCACAAAATAATTTTAAAAAAAATTTATTTTTCAGAAACTTTTTATTTTTAAAAAAAACTGTCCTTTTATGAGCTTTTTTTTTTAAATAAAAACTGTTTCTTCGATTTTTTTTAAAATTATTTTTAAAAAAAATTGTATTTACACAAGTTTTTAAATTTTTTCTTTATTCAACTGTTTTTAACTTAAACTATTTTTTTTTTCCAAAAACTGTTTAATAAACTGTGTTTTTTTTTCAAGAACAATTTTTTGTTTATAAAAACTTTTTTTAACATAAACTATTTTTTCAAGGAAGGAAGCAATGGTCCCATTAATTTTGATTATGAACAAAAAATAACCAATGTGGGACCTAATATTACTAACTTTAACAACCTTTAAATGGATAATCAAAATTTGATGTGGCAAGTTTTGATTATTCACTTTTGCTTATTCCACTATGGATGCTCTAAGAGCTCTAGAAACAAAATTAATTATGATCCTATAGGATAAAATGATAAAAAAAAATCTCTGCACTGATTCAAACATGTTGAAAATTGGAGCAGTTAATTGATTGACAATTGCAACCACAAATCGCCACAAATCGAAACAGAAATGAAGCCACAAAAAAAATTATATGTGCTTACCAAGATAACTTGATGTTATGAGATAAACAATAAATCCATGCAAAAAAATAAATACTAATAATTCAAAATAAAAAAATTAGATACTAACGATTAAGCAATGAAAATAACTTATAATAAAAAACCAAACTTAACATTTTTACATTTCGTATTTAAAAAAAGAAATGAATAAAAAACACTTAAAAATAATGACTTTTAATTTTTTTATAATAGTTAATTTGATTAATTTATTAGTAAACTAAATTATTATTACTTAATTGTGAAAAAATAATTAGTTTTATTGCATTTTGCAATTATATATTTAATCTAATGAATAATCTAATTTAATATCGCACAAGGGCAAAAGAATCATTTGATAATTTTTTATATCATCCACCCTTATATTTTGACTT
Organism: Rhododendron kiyosumense; assembly: GCA_019656275.1. Lineage (NCBI taxonomy): Eukaryota > Viridiplantae > Streptophyta > Magnoliopsida > Ericales > Ericaceae > Rhododendron > Rhododendron kiyosumense. The sequence continues at coordinate 4,506,481 of BPLS01000163.1, forward strand.
TTGTGGCACAATAGCAAGCCAAAAAATGATTTTAGAATCAATGGGTGAACTTGCCCTAATCAATTACAGACTAATGCGTATATTCTTTGGATCCCACACGCCCCTCTTTTTCACGGTTCAATATTTTTTTTCCTTTTCTATTCTCTCAAAATAAAAATGAAGTCTGTCATCAAACTTGTCCACACCTCAGTAACATAATAATTCTTCAAAATGGTATGTGCTCCTGCTCCCACTCCTCCTCGCTCTTTTGCATTTGAATACTAGCTAGTTTCGAATGTGCCTTAGAAATTCTTTTAAACTCGTATTTGCGCCTTTACTCACACTCCTGCACATGAATTATATAACTTAGGTCCACACCCGAGGCATGGAAAAGATGGAATTCATTAGTTGGATCCAATCCAGGACATACAGAAGAACTCCGGGGCATGGAAAAAGGACAGGGAATTTCTTTAGTTGGATCCAAGATATATACAGATTGGAGATTGTAGGACAAGACGCGAAACGCGTTTTGGGCAATAAGTCTGATTTGTGTACTTAAAAAATCAGTCAAAATGGGAGCCGTTATTTCTTTTCGGTTCAAAGGAATCACTTTGTTATGCAAAAGGATCCCCACGAGGACCCTACCCATTATCTTCTCTTCCAAAACACGTTTTCACTCCCCTCCCTTTCTCTCCCCTTAGTAATGAGAGGCACACTAGGGATCGATGAAAGTTTTTTTTTTTTTCTTTTTTCCAAGTGGTATGAGAATGCAAGTATCAAAATTACATCAAACTAGAAGGAAGTCCACAATTACTATAAGCTCAATAACTCTATTATAGGGAGAAATAATCCAAACAAATGCAAGGGGAATAATATCCAAAACGTAGGTGAAGAGATTCTAATTCTTGATTTCCTTGGTGTTGATGGTTTGGTGCTTTGATTTTCGTTTCTACTTGTTAGATCCTGGTGTTTTCAAGTCGGTCTTTTCTAGTTTTTGTTTTCGGTTGGCGTCGTGCCTTCCTTTAGGTCTTGGGTGGCTTTATGCTAGTGTGTCCTTAATTCTTTTAATCTTTATAATCCTTTATAAAGATTAATAAATCCTTTTTGCGTAGAAAAAAAAAAAAAACAACACTCTTGATCTCTTAGTGAGGTGCAGAAGTCCTAACCAACTGAGTGGACCGTAGTTGTTAGAGACCAAAGAATTGAAACAATCCCATGTGATGATTCTTTGTTTTTTTTTGGTACGTCATATGTGATGATTCTTCATGTGACCCGTGCACAATAGAACCCATCATGGTCCCATATCATAAGTGCTACTCCCTCAGTACCATACTCCTAATTCATAGTTCTTTGAATTACTTTGCACCGAAGTATAGTTTTCTCGTGAATTCTTTAATCTGGTGTAAAGAAATTCACAAAACTACGTACAAAAATACTCTATTTTTTAGATTCAAATATTGCATGAATTTTCAGAGGAGGATTGCAATTTGGAATTGAGGGAGTATCAAACCGAGTTTGACTCAAATGATCAGATTAATTAGTGGCGGACCCAAGAAATTCACCAAGACAAGGACTAAAGAGAGAAAAATACGAGTTTTTTGAGGAGCTATGTATGAAACTAACGATGTGCTAGAGATGATATGCGGCTAATGAGAATGTGCTGAAGTTTAGAATAATTTTAGTGTATCTTTCCATCTTTGGCCCCGTCATTGGTATGTATAAGATTGCTTACCCACGACCTCTCCTAAATCAACATAGTCAGCAACTGTACAACGTTTTAATAGATGGAAAATGCTAACCTCAACTAAACTTAGTGGGCAATGGTTAATATGTAAAAAGTGCATTGATACCTGTGAAAGCTGTATAGATATCCGAGAAAGTGCATTGATATTTGTGGAAAGTGCATTGATATATGTTGAAAGTTCATTGAAACTCTAACTTTTTTGCCATTAACTGGGGAGTATCCATTGCCTTTTGGGCTGGGGTCCAATTTAGTTAATATGGTAAGAAACTTTCATATCGATAGAAAAGAGTATAGCAGTGCATCAAAGATAAGGATTTCATTGGGCTGAGGTTCGCGAAACCGTCAATAGATTTCTCTATTCTTGAGAGGTGTGAACTTTTATTTTTATTTTTTAATTTTTTTTTGATCTGCAGGTGTGAACTTTTAAGTTACATGAAATTAACATGGAGGGAGCTCAAAGTCAAAAAAATTTGCAATGTGTGTGTTCTAGTATAGAGTTTAATAGTAAATTAGAGCCGAAACCTAGCTTGCCTAATCAAAAAGGGTCTAAACCTAGTTGTAGATCCAATGGTTTTGCAGCACTTCTTTCCAACTAAAGATGGAAAATAAAGTTCATGTTAGCATGTTTTAGGTATCATATCTAATCCACCTGAGGTTCCTCTTTAAGGGTCAAAAAAGAAAACCTAAGCATATGCTCTGAAACGAAAAAAAGCTCCATTGATCAAATGGCTTTAATCATTTCTCTCTTTGAACTTTACCCTTCTAGCTTGACCGAGGAATCTGCTAAACACTTCTGGTCCTATATATTCCTCCCCCAACAGTAACTCCCCTTTGTTGTTCCATGGGAAAAGTTAAAAAAGAAATCTAACTGAATCTGGTATCTACCAATAATTTAATTCTATGACAAAAAAATTGGATTTTAATTTATGAGAGTACAAGTGAAAATTTGTGAGATCTTGCACAAATAATTCACTCAAATCCAAAACAAATCATAGATGTTTTTGATGCCATAAATGTGAGTCTCCATTCAAGAGTTAGTCCCGCAAATTAAATGTAATGAATCACTCACTAAAAACTCAAGATCAGTTTAATTTAGTTTAGTTTCGATTCATGGAGCAAAGAATCCATTAAACTGCGTGGTGGCTTTCAAAAGCTTATTCCGTTCGTCAAGATGAAGATTTGATGACAAATCTAGGCACTAGAGTTAATGGAAAAAAATGCATGCTCTCTTACAAGGCTAATTGATTTTTTAATGTTGGAATTTGGAAATATGGCACTGTAGGTTTAGCTGCTATCGGGGGGAATTCAACTAGTGTTTCACGGTCCTAACCGCATACCTTGGGTGTGAACTTCCGATACAAGACTCAGCACGTAACAGCAGAAGTCGTGGTCGTTACATTTTAGGACTGGCCCCAACTTGGTTACAGAATTCACGTTCTCTCCTTGCCTCACAGTACAGTACTACAGTCCTTATGCACCACAGCACCAGATTCTAAAGTCTTAACCCAAGCATTATGGCCTTTTCATGCTTTTGGCTTTTTGTGTTTTTTGTCTTACCCCATGGAAAAAAAAGCTAAAGTGGAAGAAAAAGAAAAGCAAAGTCCTTATAAGAAGTGGAAGAGCCAAATAAAGGCATATTGCTCTGCATTCCCTCATTTTACTTCTTAACCATTAGAAGAAAATGGAGGATCAATGTAGTCCCTTGAGCTGGGGTTGTTTCTACTTAGAAGAGGTAAGAAATTTGTCACCACATTAGATTTCCTTTCCTTTCCACTCCACTTGGTTGCTTTTCTCTTTTTTGGGTGATGTTAATTTTTCCTTTTTCTTTGTATTTGACAGGGAATTGAGGAGCTAAAGCATTCTCTGTTGTACACTACTTTGGAACTGGAGACAACTATTCTCTCTGCTCATGAGGAAATTGCAAGGAAAGAAGAGGAATTGTTCCGTCTCAAAGATCTCCTGACAATGACAATCAAGGAGAGAAATGAATTCCAAGGGAAATGCCGAATGCTGGAATTGGAAAAAACCATACTCCAACAACTAGAAGAAGGGAAATCAGATTCTGCTCTGGGTGAGCTAAAAGGGGAAGGATCCAACAGGGGACTTTCAACTTCAGATTCCACTGAAAACAACCCAATTCCACCACCATCATTTCCATCACCACCACCGGCGCAGCTGCAGCCACCTCAACTGGCAGGAGAGTTGGTACCTGAGAAGCCATTACCGGAGAATGGGAAGTTTTTGAAGGCGGTGATGGAAGCGGGGCCGCTGCTTCAAACACTCCTACTAGCAGGGCCACTGCCTCAGTGGCAGCACCCACCACCCCAACTCAACTCCTTGGAGATCCCACCGGTGACCATTTCCTCTTCACCACCACCGGGGAGTCTGCACGGGGAGTCTGGCATTAGTACATATGGTAGTTTCAATAGTAGGAAGAGGGTTATGGTCCCCTGTGAAGCCTCTTACTCTTCTTCCCCAAACGCCAAGTATCAAAAGGTGGTTCACCAATCACCATTGACCAATTGATATGTTAGTGCTCCTCATGATTTGCTAGTAGATCAGTCGTTTTCGTAGTGTTAAAATCATAGAAAGGCATCCAGATTGAAAGGGATGCCTTTCACTCACCTATTTTAATTTACTCTCTAAAAACTATAGCCTGCCTTAGTCCTAGTTTGGTTTGGTGTTGTTTTCTATTGTCTGGAAAACACAGGAAACTTGTTCCTTGACACTATTTCGGTGTCCGAAACAATGACCCTTAGGTTCCTAACCTCTAAAGGAAGGAGAGAGAGAGAGAGAGAGAGAGAGAGAGAGAGAGAGAGAGAGAGAGAATATTCAAAGCCTCTCTTAAGCTTTTTGTGTGGGATTGTGACCTGATCTTTTCTTTGGTCCACTATAACTATTGAAAACCCTGTAATGTAAATGTGAATTGCAGGCTTGAATTCTCCAAAAGAGTGGGGAATTTCTTTAGATTAATTATCTTACATTATCTTTAGCTAAACATAATTATACGAGTGTATCTTGGGAGATTTGTGGTGTGATGTGGGCCTTGTTGTCTTTATCAGGGAGACTGTTTACTAATGTAATGCAAAACTAAAGTTGTGGTTAATTCCTTACTCCTTTTTGGCCTTTGTTTTTTTCTTTTATTTTTTTGTTTATTTTTTTGGGTTGCTTCACAGTAATTTAAAGTTGAATGATGATGCTATATGTGGGTATGAACAAGCAATCAAAGATCTTGAAATGGATCCTCCTTTTTCATGGAGTGCAACTACCATGCATGGTCTGTGTCTGCCACTAAAATGCCTTCTGATTCGACCAATCTCACCCTAATGCCATACGCAATTGGTTGAACCAAAACGTCATTAGAATCATTGTGAGCAATGCTACGTACTCATATTTGTGTGGAAAATTCTAACACACAGATGTGTTCAGAATCATACGATGCACGTTAGGAATCATCTTCATCGGATAATTTCAAATTAGTACATATTTGTTCGCAACTGTGCACACCTTTTCCTCTATTGTAAGTTAGCCTGTTTATCCTTTTGTACCACAACAGAAAATTCCGAGTTGCTGGAAACACAGATGTTAGTACTCCAACACTTTCTACTCTTATTGCGAAAAAAGATTTGAGAGCACTTTGTATTTTTAGAGGTGATGCAGCGGAATTAGCAAGAAAGATTAGTTGCGTACTAATTGAACGAATGATAAATTGCAGTCCACGAGAGAAAGAGACAAAGTCTGAATATTATTGATAAAAAGCTGCATAAACATTCGGTTACAGCCCTTATATAGGTCCGAAACTCTAGAAATCCTAAAAATAAAGTTGGAAAATAAAATGTCCCAAAATTTAGGGCTTTTCCTAAAATTGAAAACGGGAAAGAAAAACAAGATTTTTCTAAAAAGAACCAATTAATAAGGAATTACAATCTAAGAGGTATTAACGAATCAAAACTTTCCTAAAACAGCAAAAAACGTAAATTGAAGGCCTAAACAAAGGAATTAGGCCGAAAAACACCGGGCTCATTAACTTAGGGTGGTGAGTCTTGACTGGAGTGCGAAAATAATTCAGCCTACCAAGTTTGGGCCTATTCCGAGCTCGTCATAATTTTGCCAAATTGGGTAATCAAAAACTAAACATCGATTAGGCTTTCGAGGCTTAGCACGGTCCAACTGATCGTGCAATTGGACCTCCACGTGTTCTACATCAAAAGGAATCATACAAACTGCATCTACAAGTTTGAAGATCTCTCAAGGGTTTACTTCTTATACTCTTCAATGTGCAAGACCTATATGGCCATTCCGAAGTACTCGGAAGGCCAGGATTTATAGGCAAGGGTCACACTTGAGATTTCAAGGCGACGTACGTGGTTCAAAATCCTCGATCAATGGATTAAAGAAGTGCGCCGGCTAGCGCTGCTACTTAAATTGAATCTTGTAAGCCATTCTTTGTTCTCGGGTAACTCCTATAGGTGTGAGGAGAGTTCATGGATTGGCGGTGATGGATGGTATTCAAGCACAGTTTATACTGATCATGTATGTGGATTCGACAAGAGATGCTTAATTTTTTTGATAATCCAAGAGATGCTTAATTAGCAACCATATATAGAGTGCGGATTCTCGGTTTGGTTTAGCTCTAGTGTGTGATGTATCCTTATCTCTAGCTTGGGTTAATTTAATCGCTTTGGGATTGCTCGTTTGATTTGGTTAATTACATCGTACTACTTCTTTTGTGGTGAGATTAGTGTAGCCTTAGGTAATTAATACTACTTAGTATGAAATGAAGATATTTCAGATTGAAACAGAGAGATGGTTTATACAAAAAGGGCACAAGCTGGGTCATGCAAACCAATTGAGAAACAGGGTCCTATATAGTCTAACCTTGGGGACAGTACAAGTAGCTTGTACTCTTCGGTTTCGGGGGTGAGGTTCGGGTTTGAGTTCATACTGGAGTATCGAACCTCAATGAATATTTGGTTCGATAAAATTAACGTTGAAATGAAATGGTCATTCTATGAAATACTTAGGCTGTTGATTTTGTCACTCTATTTTTTGTAAACGCCACTCCCTTGCAAGTGTATTTTTGCACCAAAAATAAATTTGTGTGCAAAAATACACTTGTAGGGGAGTGGCGTTAACAAAAAAGAGAGTAGCAAAATTATTTTCCAATATTTATTCCCATGTTTTGTTCACATTAAATGATGAAATGATCATTACAAATGGAATCACTATTCAGCCTAGTAACGAAATTGTCCTTCCATTGGAAAAACAAAGGAATTGTCATTCTATTTTTTTGCCACAAAAATTATTAGTGTCACTCAAAAATTCACTATTGCCCCACCGAAAATTACTATTGCCACACCATTTCATTGTGGATGAGAATAGCTATTTCAAAGCACATTCAAACTTATGGAAATGATATTCCAATCCCATTTCCTCCAATTCCATTCCATTGTCAATTTCATTCCATCAAACCAAACATAACCTAATTAACATCCTACCATGTGGGGCAAAATCTAAAAAAAAGAAAGAAAGTCTAATATAGAAGCTCCAGTAGGGAGGGAGCCAGAATTTCGTAAATGTGGAGGCCGAACTATGAACAATAAGATTTTAAAATTTCAGGATTCGAGAATCTAATACTCCAGTTTGTTTGGTTTATGTTTTGATGGAAATTTTTGGGATAATAAGTGGAGAGATCGAAAGATAAATACGATTAATAGTTGAAGGAAAAACTTATATGAGACCGTGCGCAGAGAGAGAGAGATTGGATTTTAGGACCTAAAACAAACACATTTTTAAAGCATTTAAATGTCTCAATATCATCCAATACAAAATACAATGAATAAGTATTCTTAACAACAAAAACCAACTAATATTAATATCAAACTTTGAAAAAAAAAAATCCAAAAATCAAAAATCAAAAAATCAAAACAACGTGGAGCCTTGGCCCCATAAGCCCCAATGTAATTCTGTCATTGAGCTCCGCCTCTGATTTTACCGAAGGAAGCTCAAAAGTTTCTTTCTTTGAGGTGTTGGAGAGAAGTGCTGACTGACGATTCGAACTTTTTCCATTGTCATTTGGAAAAACAGATTGGAATTGGAATAAGTTTGCAAGCTAATGACCAAATTTTAGTGATCGTCTCCATCAAATGACTGCGGAGTGGATACATAAGCACTAAGAAATGAGGAAGAGCGTGATAGGCGCCTGTAGGTGCACTCAAGATCATGACCAGTGACTTGTGAAGAAGTTTGATCAACCACTCACGCTATGACATGTGGGAAGGTCGTGAGATTGACATGTGGCTAGCGGCTGCCACCAAAAGAGGGACGGTGCCATGCAACACAAGATGGGGCCTGCGAGGTGACATGGCAAGAGGTGGGGCCGCGACCTGTATAGACTCGCAAGGGCAGATGAACTAGCGAGAGCCAATCGTGAGGGGTCTCGAGGTCATGAGACCCTAGACTATGTAGAGTTTATCCAGTAAAGACTTTGGAGTTCACCCAGCAAGCTGACAAGCTCGCAAGGATAGAAAACCTCCCTAGGAGTTGAACTAGGATCTCTCATCCCAATTTCACGTATCTCACACAGACCACTTGTGCTAGAATTGAAATTATGTTGAAACATAGAACATTTATATTAATATAATATATTTGATATTTTTTTTTAAAAATGAGGCCCTCGTTTTTTTGAAATTTCGGAGGCCTAAAGTGCTGACACCTCGGAATTTAGCCCAGGGCCAGCCCTGCCAAAGACGCAAGAAGGGTCAAGACGTACAAAAATCACCTGGATGTCTAACACACGCCTTGGTCATAAGGCAGGACTAGAGGGCCTTGCCAAGACGTGACCGCCGCGGGTCGTGACCCTTCTCTAGAAGGAATTGAGGGGGATCTAGTGGTTTGGTGGCTAAGGAAGGAGGTTCGTTGCGGGAGGGGCGCGCCCATGGGATGTGGCTGCGCATGGTGATGTCACGCCCATGACCTGGAGGTATGAAAGGGACACATGTCAGGATTTACTAGGTCACTCTAGACTTGACCAAGGCCTAGATGCCTATAAATCCTAGACGTTCCCTTAGATTTCAGAGAGTTTTTCATAGAGAGAGAAAGTGGTAGGCGCTAATTCTGAGGAAGGAGAACATTCTTCCTTGGAGTGACCTCACCTAATCCATCTAGGGAAATCTGCCCATAACTCACACAGAAAAAAGGACACGTTGCTTTTGTCTCTTCTGTACTCCAGTTTTTTTCTTCACCCCACTAGATCACTCCTCTCTTCTCTTTCTTAATCATCAACCAACTACACATTTTCAGCTCACGTAGATTCTCACGTTAGCTACCTACCGCGAGATTCACGAACTTATTGCGCCAAAACACTTGGAAAAGTTCAAAATGAGCATAGATCCGGACAAGGTGAATCTTATTGCAAGAATATGGTAGTATTAATATACAGTGAGAACGAATACATGACAACAGGACAAATGCGTTACATCAATAAATAACACATACAAATAAAACGGCCTACAGCCCTAAAAAATCAAGAAAAAAGAACAAATACGTAAATCTCAATTTTGATGTAGAGAAAGTTGAGTGTCACATCATTCTTGTACTGAAATGAAGCTCAATTTTGAACTTGAATGGTTTGATGGTGATATTACAAACATATGAGGTCCGAGATGATTCCACATGGCACTTAGGTTGCTGCCCAAATTTGAGATTTTTGGAGTTCTATGGCTTACAAACAGAGCAACATGCACCAACAAATCTCTGTCTGGGCATGATTAACGAACCTAACAGCTAAAATGAACACTGATAGAGCCAGCCTCAAAGCTTTTTAAACAAAGTTTGATTTTGCCACTCCATTTTTTGTTAACGCCACTCTCTTACAAGTGTATTTTTGCACAAAACATACACTTGTAGGGGAGTGACGTCAACCAAAAAAAGAGTGGCAAAATAATTTCCCAATATTTATTCCCATGTTTTGTTCACCATTAAATGATGGAATGATCATTACAAATAGAATCACTATTCACCTTTGTAACGAAATTGTCTTTCCATTGGAAAAACAAAGGAATTGTCATTCTATTTTTTTGCCACACAAAAATTATTAGTGTCACTCAAAGATTCACTATTGCCACACAAAAAATTACTATTGCCACATCATTTCATTGTGGATGAGAATAGCTATTACTAAGCACATTCAAACTTATGGAAATGATATTCCAATCTCATTTCCTCCAAGTCCATTCCATTGTCAATTTCATTCCATCAAACCAAACATAACCTAATTAACATCCTACCATGTGGGGCAAAATCTAAAAAAAAGAAAGAAAGTCTAATATAGAAGCTCCAGTAGGGAGGGAGCCAGAATTTCGTAAATGTGGAGGCCGAACTATGAACAATAAGATTTTAAAATTTCAGGATTCGAGAATCTAATACTCCAGTTTGTTTGGTTTATGTTTTGATGGAGATTTTTTGGATAATAAGTGGAGAGATCGGAAGATAAATAAGATTAATAGTTCAAGGGAAAACTTATATAAGACCGTGGGGAGATTGAATTTTAGGACCTAAAATGAACACTTAAAGCATTTAAATGTCTCAATATCATCCAATTCAAAATACAATATATGGGTATTCTTAACAACAAAAACCAACTAATATTAATATCAAAATTTGAAAAAAAAAATCCAAAAATAAAAAATCAAAACAACACGGAGCCTTGCCCCATAAGCCCCAATGTAATTCTGTCATTGAGCTCCGCCTCTGATTTTACTGAAGGAAACTCAAAAGTTTCTTTCTTTGAGGTGTTGGAGAGAAGTGTCGACTGGCGATTCGGACTTTTCCATTGTCATTTGGAAAAATGGATTGGAATTGGAATAAGTTTGCAAGCTAATGACCAAATTATAGTGATCGTCTCCATCAAATGACTGCGGAGTGGATACATAAGCACTAAGAAATGAGGAAGAGCGTGATAAGCGC
>BPLS01000163.1:4517180-4541647 GCA_019656275.1 Rhododendron kiyosumense
TTGTAGGCGCACTCAAGATCATGACTATTGACTTGTGAAGAAGTTTGATCAACCACTCACGCTGTGACATGTGGGAAGGTCGTGAGATTGACATGTGGCTAGCGGCTGCCACGAAAAGAGGGACGGTGACACACGACACAAGATGGGGCCCGCGAGGTGACATGGCACGAGGTGGGGCCCGAGACCTATTTAGACTCGCGCGGACAGATGAACTAGCGGGAGCCAATCGTGAGGGGTCTCGAGGTCATGAGACCCTAGACTATGTAGAGTTTATCCAGTAAAGACTTTAGAGTTTACCCTGCAAGCTGACAAGCTCACAAGGATAGATATTCTAGCGAGAGCCATCGCAAGGGGACCTCGACCTGTGAGGCCCAAGTAATGAGCCAAAGAGTCAAAACGAGTGGGTTATAAATAATTAACCTAATATTATTAGGCAGAGAGCAGTAGGCATGTGGTCGTTATACTCTAAATCAATATTAATGGCAATTAAACTTCCAATTTGATACAATCACACCTTTTACACTAAACTATAACACTACTTACTACCAACACCACTCTAAGCATCACTTCACCCACCAAGAGCCTACTCTCCAACATACCACTCTTAAACTTGTAGGATATATTCACTTCACCCACCATTACCTAAACAATTTCAACTTTTATTTGTTGTGAATGTTACACTTCCTTTCTGAAAACTCATTGTAACTTAATCAGTACTGTATTATTGATGTTGTTGTTATTAGCATAAAATTGGAAAGGTGGTCCCGTATAGTTTTTGCGATGCTTCAATTCACATCCGTGATCATAGTTTCAAGTTCATTGATTTGAACCTCGGTCTTTCATTCCCGTTCTAAATCGTCCTTTAATTTGTTTTCTTCTGTTAATATTCAAACAAGAAAAAGATACCGTATTTGATACTACAGAGATTCAAGAGGAACGCGGATGAAAATAATCTAATATATCCTCAAAAAGTTAGTCACGTGATTCATACATGTTTTCTGTATTGATAATCATAGATGATGTAGTAACTATGTTGAAAGGGAAATTATAGCATGGGTTTAAAATTGATGAAATTGGAATTACAAGGATAAAAGAATGTTAATTTCCAAAGCTCTCTCGCTACATAAAGCGAATTATTTCAAGATATTGTCCAAATCGCTATATCGAGTGAATTATTGCGCCGTGTCTATGCTACCTCTACCAAGGAGGCTGTGGAAATAGAGTGAATTAAGGCCAAATTCATTTCAAATTCCACATCAAATTGACAAAAGTAGGTTAAGTTGGCTCCATCCATTGTGACTAGAGCCGTTATTCATCTTGGAGTGTATCCTATACATTTCGGTGTCCGAGTTTTCAAATGGTAATAAAAGAAAGGTCCACTTTCGATTGCTTCGTTATTGCAACAAACATGTATATTGAGTTGCTCAGAAGCATCTCTCTCTCTCTCTCTCTCTCTCAACAAGTTCGCTCTCACTTCCCAATCTTCTTTCCCAAGTATAATAAGGAAAAGAGATAATGTTATATGTGGTCCTGAAGATGTAGGGCTTGTGGCCTTGAAAAAAGAGTGGTTAAGGAGAGGAACCCATGTTCAAATCATCCTTGGTTGCCCTCGACCTACTTCTTGCCCCACCCCTACAGCCCTACTCCTACGTGTGGATTGTTAACGCCAAGATCTAGATCTTGCCCCCGTTATCCTTCTCAAATCTGAGCAACTGGCTTAAACACTCTTTCCAATATCTAAGTGTTCTTAATTATTGGGCATCATATATGCACTATTGACCATTCGAATACTTACGGATGCAAATTGCACCTTCCTTTCCCTCCCTTAAAGTGACCAAAAAGGATAAAGAGTTAAAAAAAAAAAAAAAAACATTGATTGTAACACCTGGTCGTCTGTCGATGTAGAAGCTACCAATTTGCTCGCAATAGACGTCACATAATAGAAACATGTTTATTTTGTAACACCTTTCTCTCCTACATGTTTATTTCGTGAAGCAAGTATATAGTTTTGAGTGTAGTGATATTTAGCACCTTAGAGAAAATAGAAAATAGATGACATTTTAGTGGCTCCGGTACTCTTACAATACATGGTGCATAATTTAGCACTCGTAGAGACAAATATGCTCACAAACTCAATAATTTTTCTTTGGCGTGCATTTCTGTACAATTTACATTGACTGCAAATGTGGAGTCGTAGCCCAGTGATAGGTACCACGTATTTCCCTGTATTTGATCGGGGTTGTTCAAATTTTAAATCTCTCTAATTACAACTAACACTATTGACTTTTGCCGAGGTGAAAAAGATTGCATTGACTAAATCATCATAATTATGGGATATCGAAAAAATCAAGCAACTAGTTAATCCTTTGGGCAATTGGTTGTATGGAGATCTCGTGCAACAAGGGTAAGTTGGACCATGCACATGTAGTAACTAGTAAGACAATCGGGCCGTAATGCTAAACAGAGAAGAAAGTTGACTTTTGTTTTGTCTTTGTTATTTTTGCTTCATTATTCATGACAAATAAGTTTTCAGATATTCGCAAGAACCCCTTCCCTTCTTTGATTTTATGTTTTCACCCAAATAATTTGTATAGTTTTGCAATTGCCTACCTCTTCCATAAACAATATTCGTAAATTGCCCTGATCAAAATTGCGATGCATCATTCATACAATGGATTGAAAGAGCATACGAACCAAAGAAGGTTTTCTTTTCCTTCTCTTTTGTTTTAGGTTGGAATTATGTGAGATAAAAAAAAGATGCATGGTGAAGGTGTAAAGGCAAATTAGGAGGGGAAAAAAGAGAGGAAGAGAGCATCGATCGCACATAAAGAAGTAATTTTTGCTTTTTACTTTCTTATAATTAATTGTGTCTTTGTCTTTTAATGTTTAAAATTCTAAAATAGAACAATTTTCGAAGATTTTAGAAGACAAATATTGCAATACATTTATAAAAAAGTAAAGTGCAAAAATTATTTTGCTAAAAGATATTGAATAGATTATTTACAGTATAGTACTCACAAGTCACATCATTACTTGGTTGTAATACACACACCTCACTTTGTCTATTTAATGATTTATCAAGTTTCTTCCAACCAATAAAAATAAGCCAGCTCATCTATTAGTGGGCCAACTAGCTTTATCCTTAACCAAACTGTGGTTGGGTATACGAAATGCCAACCCACGTTTTTTTACTTCTACACTACTATATATTATTTTTGCTTCTTCATTCATTTTCTTTCCACATTTGTTGGTTTCGGGTCAAATTTTCATAAATTATTTACTGGTTCGTCCATACGAGAAAAATCAGAAATGTAAAAAATTACTATTGAAACTCAAATTTTATTGAATAAAGCCAAAAAAAAAAAAAAAAGAAAGAGTTTTTGTCTATTCTCAGTGCAACTCAAATATATTTGGGGCCCGAAGCGGAAGTTCTAACATCGCGCAATCTATCTCCACATACACATCTTTGAACTAAAATTTAAAAAATGTTAAGAAAAACTCAAGGGGCTGAGATTTCGAACCCAGTTCCTAAAACATTCAAAGAATCTAAACTGCCACATGACTAATAAGATGTTACTCAAAGGCAATTGGTACTCATTATATAAAACTATAAACACCCATCCCTGTCCCCAAATTTCCTAGGATAGAATATATTAGAATTAACGAAGGGCAAAAAAAAAAAAAAAATCTATAAACTGTATTTTTTGAGGCCCTTGGGAGCCAAAATCGACGTTTTCCTTGGCTTTGCCCTTTAAGTTGGCTCTGCTTATTTTTTTCGTTGTTAAAAAAATGTTGAGTTTTGATCCTAATTTTTTATTTTCCCAATTTTTTTCGTCCAGACAAACTAATACCTTACAAAAAATTTACGTGGAAATAACAAATGCAAAAAAATAGTATGAAGACCCAAAAAAAAAAAAAAAAAAGGAAGCTATCGTTGCCGCAAACTACTTCTCCAGAAATAAAAATGGGGTAATGTTTATGTACGTAAACCAAATGGCTTCCTTTTTCGTTTTTGTTGTCTTCATACTAATTTTTTATACTCCTTCTGTCCCTTTTTAAATGTCCTGCTTCATAATTCTAACTTATTACAAAGACATCATTATTACACATTTCACATCAACTTTCCCTCCTTACCCTTTATAAAAACATCATCATTACATTTTTACTCACTAACTTTTTAAAATGGAATTTACTTTTATGGGCAAAATGAAAAATTCATCAACTTTTATCCACTAACTTTACAAAATGGACACTTATTAAGGGACAGTCCAAAATTGAATACTGGACTCTAAAAAAGGGACGGAGGGAGTATTTGTTAGTTTTGCGTAAAAAAAAAAAAAAGGTATTAGTTCGTCTTGACAAGGAAAACAAAAAAGTAAAAAATTAGGATAGAAATTTAATATTTTTTTAATAATGCCAAAAAAAAAAAAAAAACAGACGCTTCGGGCCTAAAAAAATACTGTTGATAGTTTTAAATATAAGGAGTTCCAATTGCATTTGAGTAATATCTTATTAGTAGTGTGACAGTTTTGGTTCTTTGGATGTTTTAGGAGTTGGGTTCGAAATCTCGACCCCTTAAGTTTTCCTTTACATTTTGTAAAATTTAGATCAAAGATGTGTATGCGGAGATAGATGGCCTCATGTTAGGATTTACGCTTTGGGCCCCAAATATCTTTGAGCCGCACTGAGAATAGACAAAAAAAAGTCATTGTTTGGGCTTTACTCAATAAAATTTGAATTTCAATCATAATTTTTTACATTTCCGATTCTTCTTGTCTTGACGAACCAATAAATAATCTATGAAAATTTGACCCGAAACCATGAGGAAACAAAATTGAATAAAGAAGCAAAAATAATACTCCTACTAGAAGTAAAGGAGACTTGGGTTTGCGTGCATTTCGTATACCCAATCACAATTTGGTTAGGGATAAAGCTAGTTGGCCCACTAATAATGAGCTGGCTTGTTTTTATTGGTTAAGGGGGAAATTGGTAATACACAGATCCTCTGTGTACAACTTATTCTCGAAATAGATTTATGTCCGATAACCGATAAACTCATTGGATCGATATTTATACGTATTTTTTCTTCTTTTTTTTATCTTCAACGAAAGTCAACATTATTAATTGTAGTTAATTAGGTATCAACCCTTGTCAAATATGTGAAAAGTATATGATATTTATCACTTGACTACCACTTCACTTACGAAACATATACTGATATACATCTATCTATATGTAGAAGAATCCTTTGGTGGAGGCAAAATTATTTGGAGTGGGTTGGCAACGACCTAAGTGTAAGAAAAAGTGTCAAAACGGACTTCGCGTTCAACAAACCTTACCACCTCCAACTGTTTTTTAACTCCTCATTTTAGCAATATCCTCCCTCCTCTTTACAATACAATTGGTCTATTTTCTCTATTCTCCTAATCTCTCTCTCTCTCTCTCTCTCTATTTCCACCCAACCATGTTCATATATAGACACTTCCAACCAAATCTTTCAAGAATGTCCAGAGTTTACTCTGTTCCAAGCTGTCATTTGACCCATACTTCCTAAAACCTCTCTCCCTTCTACTACCCATAAATATATGCCTATCTCCACCCCCACAACCCCATCTCTCTGCTCCTCCTCCTCCCTCTCTCTCTCTCTCCACTATGGATACCTTAGAGGACCACCACAACCCAATCGCAAAACGCAGGCGAACCAAGCGACAGACGCCCCAATCCCCAATCCCATTCTCGATTTCCACCAATGGCAACGACGATGGCAGCAACGGAGACAATTTCAATTACGCCCCGACCGAGGAAGAGGAAGAAATGGCGAATTGCCTAATTCTCCTAGCCCAAGGAAACAGCTCATCTCACCCCTCATCTATTGGCCAAGATCACGACCAAACGGAATCCAAATTCACCAGCAAACGGATTTCGGAAGCTGGAAATGACGTGATGTACCAATGCAAAACATGTGACCGGGCATTCCCGTCGTTCCAAGCGTTGGGCGGACACATGGCAAGCCACAAGAAGTCTATGAACAAGCCATTGTCGTCCGATGAAGAGAAGGAGGATCAACAATTCAAGGCCCCTGTTTCTTCCCCTGCTTCAATGCCACCGCAACTGACAAATGAAAACACAAGTTTTCATGGGAATTCCAATGGGTCATCTAGGATTCACGAGTGCTGGATTTGTGGGGCCGAATTTGCTTCAGGGCAAGCCTTGGGGGGGCACATGAGGCGGCACAGGACGTCTGAGAACCGTTACGAAGTGAAAAGGGAGAGAAGTGGATTGTCGTTTGACTTGGATCTCAACTTCCCTGCTCCGGTATCCGATCACGAGAGAGAAATGAAATTTGGTTTCGGAACAGCAAAAAAGCAGAAACAGAACCAGAACCAGAACCGATCAGGACTTGTTTTGTCGACGGCTCCTACTTTTGTGGATTGTCACTACTGAGGAGAGGAATGGAGGTGAATTCACATTTGGAAAAAAAAGTGCAATATACGTTGCGAACGCAAATCCGGACACAATTGTGTTCGCAACCACCATTTAATGTTCATGGGTCGACACAGCTTTACCGGCCATTCTTTTTATTTGTTGCTACAAGTGAGGATTGTTAATGTTGTAATCCTCTTTGAAATTTGTTGATGGGGTAACACAAATTGGAATTGTGATTCTTTTATGATTGGTTAATGTGAAGCGCCTGAGTAACTTTCTTTTGTTGTTGTTTTAGATGGGTTCTGCTTACTTTTCAGTGTACCAAAAGAGGAAAAAATTGTTAAAATTAAAAGGATTCGGTGAAGGTTTCAATGAATTGGGGTCTGTAGTGGACGCGCCAGATTAAATTTGAGCCGTTTATTGCCGAAATGAATGGTTTTGAATCGACGTACAGGAGATGCACTACAGCACCCCCGGGGTTGTAGTGCACCCGCTGGGGTCCGATTTCAATGCATGTTATGTGTATTATGTTCAGAATCTTCAGATAGATTCATTTTATATTACAGAGATATTTGGGAGCCAATAGTATTTTACATTCTCAATTGTGAATCTTAATTATAATAAAAACTTGTAAAAGTGATTGTATGAATAGAAATATGTGAAGAATAAATTTTGTGAAAAAGTTTTGTGAGTACTGAAGTGTAACAGAAATTCAAAAAGCTCCTCTTTATACGATTTTTAGATTCAGCATTATGCAATTCATTTTCTAAGAAGGATCCTGCTTCTCTGCAATCAACTGCAGAGAAGGTTATGCGGTTTAATCTGAATCGTTCGTTTTGATAATCTATAGTTCAGATTTGCTGATTCTTTTATCAGTAATCTGGTAATAGATTGAAAACAAATATGGACTATTAAAAATATCATCCGACGGTTGCGATTATTTGGACCGCACCTCTGCAGTCCAAAATTGGACTGTAGACAAGCCAGATTCTTCTAGGAATGTATTTGACAGAATGCATTTCAAATAAACTCCCAAACAATCACATGCATAAAAGCATAATGAAAAACTTTAGATCTCGTTTGGGAGCTTCATTCTGAATAATGATTAATTCATTGTCGATTTTTTTCATTCTAGGTGTGTGTGGCAGCCGACTTCTAAAATGCATTTCTGTAGAATGAATTATCCAAACTACACAATCTAGTCACAATTTCAGCATCGCCCTTTCATGAGTTTTTCGATTCTAATTTTGCATTTCTAGTTTTCCCCCGTGGATAAAAAGACTAAAATACCCTTGACCATTTATGAAATTTTTGTTGTCCTCGTGTTCTTAACTTTAGGGTTATTCATCTATTGTTTTGTAAGTTGTAACAATGTTCATACTTATTGGAACTATGTACGAATTTGATCTTTGCCCTCAATTTTAGTTTTTATGATCTCCACCACAGAATAATGTTAACAATATTTTTTAGGCAATATTTGAGGCTTTCTGCTTAGCCAAAAAAATAAAAAATAGAGGCTTTCAAATATTGGACACAATTATTGCCAAGTCGAAGGATCAAAAGATATTTTAATTAACAATTTTTGCAAAGATATACTCACCCAATATGATATCATAATAAATAATTAAGACAATATGGTAGAAAACCAACTCATAATATATTTTAAGCACTATACTCACAAACACTACTATATTTTGCACGTATCTCCCAAACACTCTACAGATTTATAATTTGTTTTGTCCACAATACAAAAATCTACAATTAATTTACAATCTAAAATGCAGAATGCAAAGAAATATAGGATTCCAAATGCCCGTCTCTCCCATATGCCACTTAACATCTGGGTGAATTTGAATTAATAAGGCTTGGGGGTAGACATTTCCCCCTCTGGCCCAATGTCGCTTCTTCTAGGAAAGAGAACAACTCCTTCAACTGGTGAAACCTATCCGTGTTTGAATCAATACACACCACTTATGCAAAATATCTTCAGATTTAGGTCAATAGACTCAATAAGATTTTAGGTCAATAGACTCAATAACTAATCTTGTACGAGATGAGGTCCTCTCATGTGTTCATTCATTCTTCATGTGACATAAGATGAGACCCAACACCTTCTAATTTAATGATCCGACTATTCAATATGCAGGCTTTGATGTACTTACTATTCGTATATATCGCAATGAAGTATATTTGTCACAAGAAAAATAAACTATCAGATTATGGTCATTTTTTTCTTTTCCGACAAATATAATTGCACTAATTTTGGATTGTTTTCCGTGTTAGGCCGTAAGGTACCCTAAGTATTTAAAGTGAATTAAATGAGAGAAGCTACAGGCAAGAGCCCTTATTTTCCCCATTTCATTGCCTCTATTTCCGCCGAGAACATTGGCTGCATATGCAGTCCACTTCCTTGCTCATTTCTTGATCATTTTCCACAAAAATCAACAACAGATTTAGGGAAAAGCCAACATAGTTTTGGAGTTTAAGTACATTGGACTAGGGTTTTATAGTAATATAACGTTTTGGGAGAGGGAAGAGAACAATAGCGGAGGTTAAAGTTTTTTGGGAGGTGCTCATTGTAGACACCTTAATCCGGACCTCCAAAGTTCTTTAAATTCCCCGATGATGAAATAAAGGAACAATACTTTTGAGAGCTTAAATGTGGACTCCCATAGCCCAAAAAGCTAGGAAAAGCCCAAAAAGTCAGAAAAGCTCAAAAGGCCCGCCAAACCCTAGAACTAGACCTGGACACCGCACGGTATTGTCTTCTTAACCATACGGTATAGTTTTCTTACTACACCGCACGAGGTCTTGAGGTATGCCGCACGGCGTTTCGGAAAAAAGTTCTGACAGGTTCATAAAGTTGTCGGCCACGCTTGTTGGAGCCATAACTGAAAAAACAGCTTGGCAGAGAATATAATTCTTA
The DNA here is from genome assembly GCA_019656275.1 of Rhododendron kiyosumense. Classification (NCBI taxonomy): domain Eukaryota; kingdom Viridiplantae; phylum Streptophyta; class Magnoliopsida; order Ericales; family Ericaceae; genus Rhododendron; species Rhododendron kiyosumense. Next base: position 4,526,533 of record BPLS01000163.1, read on the forward strand.
GCCAGCCCAGAAGCCACCTCCTCCATTTGCATTGATACTCCTTGGCTCTTGCTTATAAATAAACCCCCACCCCCTTTAGTTGAAAGATACCTCTCCAAGTCTTGAGAAAGTTACTCTGGCATTCTCTCTCTCTCTACAAAAATTCCATTCTTCTTCTCTTCCAAAACTAGTACACTACTAGCTTTGAAACTCCACCATTCTAAAGCTCTAAACCCATACTCATCCATCTTCATCCAAGCTCTAAGCCGAAGGTATAAAAGCAAGTTTCCTTAGGCTAAGCCTAGTCTTAACCCTGAGGGGAGCTTTCTGCAGTCACACTTAACCTATTCGTGCTAAGTGTTGACTTAAAAACCATTTTCAAAAGCAAAAGAAAACAAAAACCAGTGATTATACTAGAAACACTACACCATGTGGTGTTGTGATACACCGCACGATGTAGTGGGTTCCGGCATATGGTGTTATGATGTTCATCATTTGTTTGTTTTGTTCATCTTGATCATATCTATCCACTGTTGGCTACGCTAATGTTACTGAGAGATCATTGCATGTGCATTTTAGAATGAAGCTCCGTCAAAAACCATGTTTTTCTTCTAAAAGAAGTTTTTATGATCATTCTCAATGATCAAGTGCATCAAAAAGGGTTTTTTTTTTAGGGAAAAATCAATAAAAATAATATAAAGAAAGCTGTTTGGATCAATAGTTTGCTTTATCTTGAAAATACATAGCTGTTTTGAAATATGCCAGAAGCTACAATGTACGATGTTTTGAGGAACAACGTACGATGTAGTTAGGTATACCATGTGTGGTTCTGAGTAATAGTGGTGGGTTGTTAGTGAGAAGGTACACCGCACGGTCAGTGGCGGAGGGAGCATGTGACGAGCGGGGGCACGCGCCCCCACTCGATTTTTTTTTTAAATTTAAGATTTTAAAATATATATTTTGTATTTTTTCTAGTTAATTGTGTTTCATAAATCTACTATTAATCTTTCTACAACATGTCGAATATCATTTCATTCTCAATTTTTTGTTTCGCACTTTTGAACATTGTCATTACACTAGCGAAATGAGATGTCTAATGCGAAAAATAGCAGTCACTTACTAATTGGAATTCTCTAATGCATTATGTCCAAAATTCAAAAATCCCTTACCATGGGCTTTACGTTTTATACTTTAGCAATTATTAACAATGGGAGCAATATTGCTAAATATTGTATAGTGAATTACTCTTAGACTTGATACGCTGAGACAATTCAAGCAATTCAATTGTTTTTATATTCTATATAGTTTACTATATTAATAAATATGTTAGGTTTTTTAATTCTTAGCACAAATGTTTTAACGTTGCTTAGTAAGCAATTTTCTGGTTGAAATGTGTTAAAAAAATGCCCCCACTTAAATAGATTTCTGACTACGCCACTGCGCACGGTGTACTAGAAAACCGTGCGAAGTATCTTAGTACACCGTGCGGTGTTGTTTGTGATTGAGGCAGACTGTTGTTCTACTATCATTTCATTTCTACACACCATTCATTTGTTGTCTACTGTACAGTAAGCACCACGGGCATGCCAAAGTGATATATTCAATCCCATGTCTCTTTCTCTTATTTGTTTTCTAAGAGTTTAGTCTTCCAAATGATATTCAAAGCTTTCTCCTTTGAAAATGTTAAGTAAAGACCGGTTTTTACCGGGCGAATGGGGTGCTTTTTCAACATAACCTTCCACATTCATAACGTGGCTTCTGAACCAAAGTCTCAACATTTTCGCTAGGCCAAAAGCCTTCTTTCCAAATCAAACCCTCGGTTTCTCAGATCATCCATCTCAAAAATTGTGGGTGGTAACTCTAAAGCCGGTTGGTCGGGGAGCCCACAGTGGTGACTCTGCTGAGGAGAGCTATAGTTTTTCAAAACTTTGGAATTTACTTTTATCTTTCAAAGAATTGAATATTTAAGAGGGCCAAGCTTGAAAAGCATTTTCAAAGGGGAATTTTTAATATCTTTTGAAAAATTAAGCTTTTATCGTCTTGTACACTTTGCACCGCACAGCCTCGCTAGAGTACTCTGGCAATCTTGCTGGCTTGCCAATGACAAGGACTCCCAAGATGCCTAGCAACCCTCGACCAGGATGAGCCATCATACCATTCAACCATTGTCTTTCCATACACTTGACAATGGGAGGTGCATCTTGACTCTAGTCTGTCGAACCCTGCTAAACCAAAACCAGCCTTCTGCACTTGTAAATAACCGTAGAACTTTCCAATTTGGGACAAAAGCCTATGGTTAAGACTTATGTGATATACCCTGTTTATGTGCATATTTTTCCTGTACATACATACCATTCATTCATAATCGCATTCATGCTAGCTAGAGGGTAGGACTCTGCTGGGGCGCTTCCTTCTCCGTATTTTTGAAAGGTTGCTGACACCCAATGAAGAGTCGTGCCCCTCGTGGATGCACGTTCTTTAAAATCATTTGATCCTTTAAAAGGTTGACGATCGAGGAAAATCAAATTTTACTAAAATTATGAATCATTGTGCTCAAATCAAAAAGACAAAAAAAATTCAACAAAGAAAAATGATCAAAATGAACAATGGAGCGGTATTCGATTGATAATTTCACTTTGGCAAGAAAGTGACGTGCCGCTCTTGCCATTCTAATTATAATACTGCGTCTTTACCATTTTTGAGGACAATGAAGCCAAAAGTGCGGTTCGATTTGGCATTCCGTAAGGCCTCAATAAAGCAAGGGATGTCTCAATGAAGATAACTCTGAGGATTGTTGCAACCTAAAAGCATAAAAATATTTTTCTCCAGTCGGCCTAGGAGATTCAAATCCATAGAGTTTGTGATATCTTCAATGTTTGTCGTGCCCGAACGGCTCCCCTAATTCAGAACTAGCCTTAAACACGTGTGTATCTGGATTCTGGTAACTATGACTTTGTTTGTTTGGGATTTAGTTTAGTTTAGTTTTGGTAGTGGATGGAAAGAAAAATAGAGTAATAATTGAAGATAGGGGTAATGATTGGAGATAGATAGAGAGAGATGAGAAAGTAATAATTGGAGAAATAAGGTAATGATTGGAGAAAGAAATAGGGTAATAATTAAAAACTAAACTAAAACTAAAAGTAAAAGGTTAACCGAACAAAGCCAATATTGTTTTGTCTTAGATGGTCAAGGTCAGGAGATTGGCTCTGATTCCCCAACGGGCGGAATTTAACCAGCCTGACATTACCTACCCAGATTATCGGATGTAGAGACCCGTGTTTTAAATTAGATAATTTAGGTGCTTAAATGAAAATTAGAAAATCAGGATAATGTGAAAAGTCGTGTGAATATGAAATTTGGGGCGAATGTGCGAGAACTTGGAGGTGAGGGTCGTTAGTGTAAAGCAAAGATTATCGTTTCAACCTCTAAGTAGTCCGGATATGAATGTTTTGGATCTTGGGTTCTTTAGGTTGATTCAATCATTGCAAGCAACATCAACAAGCGCCGTCAACTATTGACCAACTTGTTGATGCCGTAGAGAAATCCTTCGAAGAATTGTCACCGGATAATCTTGATCATGTGTTTTTATCATTGCAAGCTTCCATGATTGAGGTAATGAAAGTTTATGGAGATGACAACTACAAATTGCCAAACATCGGAAAAACCATCTCATTAGAGATGGCACTCTTCCTACCCAACTTTATTGTGACCGTGCTACTGTGGAAAATGCACTACTTCATTTGCATCAATGAGCTTTGTTAGTTCCTTCAAGCGACGCTATTTTTTGTTTGGCAATTCCATTGACAAAACGGTTTTTCAAATGTATTTTATTTTAATATTTTTTAAGCGTAGTGAGTCTGTATAGGATTAGAGTGGAAGGAATCATATTTTGTAATTGAGAGTGATTGTTCTTTTTGAGTGGATTGATCGGCTTATCAAACTCGCATCCATCGGGACCATCTAATCAAGTGTGGCAGCCGAATAAAATAAAACCAGATGGAGGGACGGATCGATTCCCTAATCGAGCGGAAGGCTATTATTATAAAAGGGGGCTTTTGCTTTCTGCTAGGTCACGGAGCATATGCGCAGCAGCAGACGAAACAAAAGTAACGAGGGTTCTTTTGGTTAAAAGCATGAGAGGAGATTCCATTATTTAATTGGAGTGTTCACGAAAATTTCCGACGATACAGTCAAAGTTCAATCGGTGTTCACGATTTTCTTTCAACAATCACAAAGCTGTTTCTTCGGTGGATTTCCGAAGTATTGTGGAAGGCTTGAGGAGTCAAGGCAGCGGCAATCAAATACGGGGTGTGGTGAACGAGGAGTCGGCAATCATCTTAGGTCAATTGTGAGGAGTCTCAATTGTGAAGTAAGGTCGATTGTAACCACACAAGTTAAATATAGTATTTGATTCATTCCCGTGGTTTTTACCCATTTTTTGGGTTTTTCACGTATATCCGCGTGTTCCTCGTATTATGTTCTTTTCGTATTTGTGGTTATTTTCGGATTGGAGTATCTCGTAGGAATTTCAATTGGTATCAGAGCGGGTCGCTCGTAATCTGTAGGAAGTTTTTTTTTTTTTTTTTCCTGAGTGGATCCTGAGTTATGATGAACACCAATCTGAATATGCATCATCCTTCTAGTCGCACACCAATTTTGGACAGTGAGAGACTACTGGAAGTCCCGAATCAAAGCAATAATGAGATCAGCAGACGAGAAAATATGGAACTCGTGCGTAACAGGGTACACACCTCCCATAAAGGTTGTGGATGGGAAAAATGTTCCTAAATTGAGCTCTGAACTGACTGATAAAGAAAAGGTTGTGTTGTAGGCTAATAACCGTGCCCTGGACATTCTTTTTAGTGCTGTGGATGTGACAGAGCATCGAAAAATCGCAAATTGCGAGTTTGCGAAGGAAGCATGGGATATACTGGTCACATGCCATGAGGGAACCTACGTGGTCAAGCAATCAAAGCTGCAGAGGCTTACAACTGAGTTTGAAATGATCAGAATGGAAGAGGAGGAAACGTTCAATCAGTTCTACTCCAAGCTGATTTCAATCGTCAACAGTTGTGAAACCTTGGGTGAGCCCATTCCTTCATTTAGAGTTATTAAGAAAATTTTAAGATCTTTGCCTGACCGTTTTAACACGAAAGTCATTATGCTTCAAGGTAAACAAAAGCTTAAGGACAAGTCTGTCGAAGAGGTTGTTGGGATCCTTCAAACCTATGAGGCAGACATGTTACAATCTGAATCTCGTAAAACTAAAACGAAACCTTCGGCTAAGCCAATTGCCTTTTCAAGTTTTCAAAGATATAATAATGATTCAGATAGCGATTGTGACCTTGACTTTGAAGCTATGGCCTTATTTACCAAACAGTTTAAAAGAATTTTCAAGAAGAAACCCATAGAAAATGAGTTTAAAAATAAAAAAATGAATAACGGAGGAAAAGATGAAGCTTCTAGTGAAAAAGGGAAAAGGGGGTTAAAGGGACTGCCACCTGGTCCTAGGTGTTTTGAATGTCAGGGGTATGGTCATTTGGCCCGTGAATGTATCAATAAGTTGAAAAAGAAAACAAACTATAAGGCTAATATTACATGGGATGACGACAGTAGCTCTGAAATTTCAGAGGGAGGAGAAGAACACACAAATTTTATTGCATTTGGTGCATCCTTGCATTCTCAGACTAGTGATAAACCCATAAATAGCTTTGAACAAGGGTCTTCAGATGATAGTGACAATGAGGATGGCGGTGACTTCGAAGGTGTAGATGACTTGAGAGAGTCAAATGATAGGCTATACCGTGAAAGTGTTAGGATCAATAAAGTGAACCTCAAACTCACTGGAAAGTGTCAAGATGTTAATGTGGAGCTGTTGAAAATGGAAAAACAATTGGGTGAACAACAAGGACTTCTTTTGTTGGTTACAGAAGAAAGGTATAAGCTTAGAAAGGAAGCAGTTGACCTCAGAGAGAAAAATAGAGTTTTGGGAGAACTGAACACTGTGTATGAGGGCAAAATGGACAAATTGAAAAATGAGTTAACCAGTGCTAACTGTTTACTTGAGCGTTTGAATGCAGGTTCTAAGGCTTTGGATGACATGCTGAACAGTCAAAGATCACCTAGTGAAAAGTCCGGACTTGGTTTCTATGGAACACCATCTTTTCATGAACAGAGTGAGAACGTAAATGAGAAGAAACCCATGGAGGTAACTTCTAAAATTAATGTTGCCCCTGTCACTCAAATTTATGCTAAGAAAGTTCATAGCATTAAAGCTGTTAAAAATCATAAGTTCATCCCCACATGTCACTTCTGTAATGTTAAAGGTCACATTAGACCCAACTGCTTTAGACTGCATGGTTATCCTTTTATTAGTGATAACAAGGTTAAGTATAACAATATTATATACAATAAAAGGATAAACAAACAAGCTGATATTCAGAGACCATGGGCTAGGTACACTAAATGTGATGACTATTGGGGCATAACTACAAAACTTATGTCTAACAAAGCGAGTAAAGTTGATGGAGTCAAAACAAGACGTATCTGGGTTAGGAGTCGTGATCTACGTTGTATGGTACTGCATACAGCTCTTAAAGCCCGTGACTCTCACGTGTGGTATCTTGACAGCAATTGTTCGCGTCATATGTCTGGAGATAAATCAACTTTTATCAATCTTGAAAAATATAATGGTGGCATAGTTACTTTTGGTGATGGTAGCACTTCAAAGGTTGTGGGTAGAGGAACCATACAAGCACCAGGTCTAACTCGTCTTGAGAATGTTTTATATGTAGACGGATTAAAAGCGAACTTGATTAGTATAAGCCGGATGTGTGATTCTCATCATGAAGTGTGTTTTTCCAAAAATGATTGTTATATTGTAGATGAGCATGGAAATAGTGTCATGCATGGTACTCGTACTCCTGATAATTGTTATGGCATATTACCTGATAATGAGATAACCTGTCACTCTACTCAAGTAAGTGACACTGAACTCTGGCACCAACGTCTTGGTCATATTAATTATAAAGACTTATCTAAATTGACTAAACATGAATTGATTAGAGGTGTGCCTAAACTCAGCAAGCCAAAAAATCATATTTGTGGTCCTTGTCAACTCGGTAAGCAAATCAAGGCCACTCTCAAAAAGACCACTGGAATAGCTACTAAGAGACCTCTCGAGCTTCTTCACATGGATTTGATGGGTCCTTCCAGAGTGGAGAGCATTGCAGGTAAAAGGTATATTTTTGTTATTGTAGATGATTTTTCTCGCTTTACTTGGGTAAGGTTTCTTCGTGAAAAATCTGAAACTTTCTCTATTTTTAAAGCTCTAGTCAAACATTTTCAAAATGAGAAGGAAATGAAAATCGGTTGTATTCCTCGCATTCGCTCAAATCATGGAAAAGAATTCGAAAATTCTGAATATGCAAATTTTTGTAACGAACTTAGTATTAGACATGAATTTTCAGCTCCTAAAACTCCGCAGCAAAATGGTGTCGTTGAGAGAAAAAATCGTGTTATTCAAGAAATGGCGCGGGTTATGCTTCATGCAAAAAGGGTTGCTCGCAGATTTTGGGCCGAAGCAGTTCATACTACTTGCTATATTATTAACCGTGTTTACCTTCGTCCAGGTACTTCAAACACTCCTTATGAGCTTTGGAAAGGTAAAAGACCAAATGTTAAATATTTTAGAACCTTTGGAAGTAAGTGTTATATTATGAGAGACAGAGAAAAACTTGGTAAATTTGACTCTCGTAGCGATGAAGGTATCTTCTTTGGATACTCCACAGATAGTAGAGCTTTTCGTGTGTATAATAAGCGTACTCAAAGCGTCATGGAATCTATAAATGTCGTGGTGGATGAAAACCCACTTATTGAAACTGATAATGGTGCTAATGACTTGAATGAGCCACTATTTGAACAGGCAATGGATGATGTGCCAGACTCTAGTTCTAACGACAATGACCAGGATAATGAAGAGCCAAAAGATGAGGGACAAGACGGTGATGAGGAGGATAATGAACAACCTGACGAGGAGCAGAACTTGGAACCCTCAGCTCGAGTAAAACTTAATCACCCAACAAGTCAAGTCATTGGAAAAGTCTCAGACCCAATAAAAACTCGGAGGCAAACTCGAGATGAGGTATCATATACTTGCTACCTCTCATTAGTTGAACCTAAAAATGTGAAAGAAGCCTTAATGGATGAATGTTGGATTAATGTAATGCATGAGGAGTTGCATCAGTTTGAGAGAAACAATGTGTGGGAATTAGTCCCTCAACCATCACACATGAATGTTATTGGCACGAAATGGATTTTTAAGAATAAGTCCAATGAACAAGGTGTAGTTGTCCGTAACAAGGCCCGCCTAGTTGCACAGGGTTACACTCAAATTGAGGGAATTGACTTTGAGGAGACATTTGCACCTGTAGCTAGGTTAGAATCCATTCGTATTATGCTTGCTGTTGCATGTTGTCTAGATTTTAAATTATTCCAAATGGATGTAAAGAGTGCTTTTCTGAATGGTGTGATCAAAGAAGAAGTGTATGTGGCTCAACCTAAAGGGTTTGAAGACCCTCATAACCCTGAACATGTGTATCGTTTAAATAAAGCATTATACGGGCTGAAACAAGCTCCCCGTGCTTGGTATGATAGATTAACTACATTTCTCTTAGGTAATGATTTCGTTAGGGGGAGTGTAGATAAAACTCTGTTTGTTCAGCGAAAAGGTAAACATATGTTATTGGTTCAAATCTATGTGGATGACATTATTTTTGGTTCTACATCTCATTCCCTTGTGAACGAATTTTCCGATTTCATGCAAAAGGAATTTGAAATGAGTATGATGGGTGAACTTACTTATTTTCTTGGGCTACAAGTTCGACAACTTGATCATGGAATTTTTGTCTCCCAAACAAAATATGCTCTTGGTCTTGTTAAGAAATTTGGATCAGAGTTTGCTAAACACTCTCGCACACCCATGAGCACTACCACGAAACTTTCTAAAGATACTGATGGTGTCTCAGTTGATCAAACCTTGTACCGTAGTATTTTTTTTTTTTTTTGAACAGACTTGTACCGTAGTATGATAGGCAGTCTTTTGTACTTAACTGTTAGCCGTCCTGATATAGCCTTTAGTGTAGGAGTGTGTGCACGTTATCAAGCAAATCCTAAAGAGTCTCATCTTACGGCTATCAAACGTGTCATTAAGTATGTGAGCGGTACTGTTGGGAATGGTATTTGGTTGTCTAGAGATACTACGTCTAACCTGGCGGGTTACTCCGATGCCGACTGGGCTGGTTGCGCAGATGATCGTAAGAGTACTTCTGGGGGGTGTTTCTATATTGGGAACAATCTTGTAGCTTGGTTAAGCAAAAAACAGAACTCCATATCCTTATCTACAGCTGAAGCCGAGTATATCGCAGCCGGGAGTGCGTGTACTCAATTACTCTGGATGAAACAAATGCTAGAAGATTACGGTCTATCTCAAGGTGTCCTCACCCTTTATTGTGACAATACAAGCGCCATAAATATCTCTAAGAATCTAGTACAACATTCACGCACAAAACACATTGATATCCGACACCACTTTATTCGTGATCTTGTTGATGAGGGCATTGTCTCACTAGAGTATCTAGACACTACTAATCAAAAAGCTGACCTTTTCACCAAACCCCTTGATTATCTCCGCTTTGACTATCTTCGCAAGTTAGTTGGGGTCTGTTGCATTGATTGAATTCTTTCCGTCAGTATTAATTTCTTTGGCATTTTTTTGTTTGTTTTTTTTTTTAAAAAAAATGTTTATGTTTTGGGTAGCATTATCTACCAAATTGCTTTCATTAATCTTCCATGAGCATAGACATTCAGGATAGGGCATGAGCATCCGATGTGTTTTCTCTATCTTAGATACATTTAGATGGTGAGTGTTGCATACTACATGGACGTGTGTATTCCACCATCTCACAGAAATACTAGATTGCCCCTTTTCACATGCGGTTAGTCTCATGTACGTGGCCATGTTCTCGTGTTCATCCCTCTTTGAGATTGACCTATGGCTATCATTCCCTCTGTGCTGTTATTTCGTTGTATTTGCTCTTCTCTCCTAAAACAATTCCTTTCGAGTATTAGTTTATTCTCTACCTATCCGGGCGTTCATTTAGTAACCGGGCAATTGGAGTGAGGTACTCTCCCTCTAAGCGTTCGCGTAAAAAGATGGATAGACCTTGTGAAGGTATGCTTGTTGGACCACTTGCTTAGTAACCGGGCAATTGGGGTGAGTTACTCTCTCTCTCTCTGAATGTTCGCGTCAAACGGCAGTGGGGTAAGAAAGAATTCCTTTGTTCGATTATAAAAAAAAGGGAAAAAGGAAAAAGGAAAAGCAAAAGCAAAAGCATCACTATTATAATAACGAGGGGGAATCTGTTCTTGAGGGGGAGCATTGTCGTCTAGTTTGGCTAAACCACATTGCGGACTTAGCTCGGTTTGACTTCTTGAGGGGGAGTCGTCTTGAAACTCCATGTGTACATGAGAACCGACCCATATGTTTAATTGAGCTTGATATGATTTCCGTGATGCACACACACACTTTGACATTTGGCCATGTTTTATGTTCCATTCGTCCTCTCGATATCTCTATGATGAGGCATTTCATCTGCTGTTCATGTTTTGCTTTTGATGTGTGTGTTGATGGTTGTTAGTGATCGTGATAAGAGCAGGTGTGTTGCACAAAATTTAAAGATGTTCATATTGGTAGTCTTGCATACAAGTATTTGTTTCTGGACTTAAGCATTGCTCCTATTGCACTGAGTCAGTTTACCCATCTGCATTTGGTCATAAGCTACTGTTTCTTTTTTCCATCATCCCGTTCTTAATGGTTGGTTTTTATTAACTGGTTTTTTTAATAATAATACTAATAATCAATATCAAAATACTCTAAAGATATTTTTTTGTGATTCTTCTTTCCCTTCTTTTTTCTCTTGCCGACTAAACCCTGTCCCTGTTTTGGAAACTCCTATCCTCCGTGATCTGCATCTTTCCAAAGGAAAAATCCTTCCATGTTTTATTTTCCTAAATTGGAACCCAAGTCTCCTTTTTAAATCCTTCCTTTCAGTCTTTTACCCATGCACCTCACGTTTCTCTCTTCCTTCCTTTCTGCTGTTTGGCTCTCCTCCGTGCATTTCTTAACAGTCTATTAACATGTCAACGAGTCGTGTTGCAAAAATCACAGGCGTGAAGTCTTCGGGATCATAAACCTCCCTGTTGCGTCACCGTTTTCAAAATATGGAATGCCAATTAAGGTTCCAAAATTCATTCGCGAACCGCACCGTTCATCTTGAGAGGCCTGTTGATGTCTCTTCTTTGTCGAGCTCCTCATTTCCTCTTTGGCTCGAAAATCAGCATTGGGAACCTCTGACTACTCTACAGGGTATGGTTAATCGTTCTTTGGTTCGGGAATTTTTCAATAACATTTATTCTTATGATGAAAACTCTGAGTGTCTGTTCTCTTGGGTCCGCGGTCTTGATATTGAGATCAACCCGTCTATTTTAGGCTCTCTTGTTGGTCTTGCCCCGTTAGATGAGTATGTCTATCCTTTTAAAACTGTCCATCGGCGTTTTAATTTGACCACCAAACAAGACATTTCTGTTGGTCTCACAAAACGTTCACTAAATTGGGAAAATGGTGTAGTGCATCAAGGACTTCTCACTCGTGATTTCCGCCTTCTTAACTTATTTTTCTGTCATAATATTGACCCAAATTCTCATTCATCTAAAATCTCACCTTCACGCGGCTTCGCAATTCAAGCCATTTCGAAAAATCAGAAGGTTGACTGGTGTCGTGTAGCGTTTCGGTCTATCGCTAAGTTTGGTTATCGTAACACAAATAACTCTAGCGTGCTTCCTTTTGGGATTCTTATCTCACATCTCTTGTTGAATAATCATGTCCCTGAATATATTGGTGATGATGACCGTGTCCCTTCCTTGTCCATTTCTCCTTTCATTGATTCTCACATTGCTATTTTAAGTTCTGCTCATGCATCCGCCAACGGTGATAAGGTTGCTGAGGTTACCGATGATGAGCCGCATTGTGGCCGCAATCTTGATCCAAATTTTGTTAACCTTCTGGGTCAGTTGGCTGCCATTGTGGCTACTGGTCGCCGCCTTGAGGAGATTGTGACCCACATGGAAACTCGTCAAATTGCCCTGCAAGCCGAACACCGTGCCTTTTATCATGCTGCTAATCTTCGCCACACCGCTGCTCAATTGCACGAAGGAGAGGTCGGCGAGTTCATCCGGTACACCCGTCTGTTCTTCAACCAGCACCCAGATTTCCACCCTCCACCACCCCGTTAATTGCAATATTGTTCTCCCTGGTTATATGCTACTAGTTGCTTTCTCTTTAGTCGGTGCTACCTTAGTTTCTTCTTTTGTTTAAACGTTGGTTAACCCTGTGTGGCTGTTTTGCTTTGGAGACTTACTGGCTACATTTTTTTTGTCGTGTTGGATCTCTTTATGGGTTTTGGATATGGATTTATGGTTTTATGGTTTATGCATCTTGGTTGTGTTATCATTTATGCTGTTATTATTGATCTTATTGGGCACACCTTGTCCCACTGGCCTCCACTAATTATGTGCAGGTTTTTTCTCCTTTGTCCTTCCAAGACAAAAAAGGGGAGTAGAAGCGTATTTCTCTACGTATTTCTCTAATCCTTGAACTTGTTTGAGTTGTGTTTGCAGAGGATTATCGACTCAGAGATACAGTATTATTTTTTTTGTGGTTTTGTCATGAAAGTGCCAAAGGGGGAGATTGTTAGTTCCTTCAAGCGACGCTATTTTTTGTTTGGCAATTCCATTGACAAAACGGTTTTTCAAATGTATTTTATTTTAATATTTTTTAAGCGTAGTGAGTCTGTATAAGATTATAGTGGAAGGAATCATATTTTGTAATTGAGAGTGATTGTTCTTTTTGAGTGGATTGATCGGCTTATCAAACTCGCATCCATCGGGACCATCTAATCAAGTGTAGCAGCCGAATAAAATAAAACCAGATGGAGGGACGGATCGATTCCCCAATCGATCGAAAGGCTATTATTATAAAAAGGGGGCTTTTGCTTTCTGCTAGGTCACGGAGCATATGCGCAGCAGCAGACGAAACAAAAGTAACGAGGGTTCTTTTGGTTAAAAGCATGAGAGGAGATTCCATTATTTAATTGGAGTGTTCACGAAAATTTCCGACGATACAGTCAAAGTTCAATCGGTGTTCACGATTTTCTTTCAACAATCACAGAGCTGTTTCTTCGGTGGATTTCCGAAGTATTGTGGAAGGCTTGAGGAGTCAAGGCAGCGGCAATCAAATACGGGGTGTGGTGAACGAGGAGTCGGCAATCATCTTAGGTCAATTGTGAGGAGTCTCAATTGTGAAGTAAGGTCGATTGCAACCACACAAATTAAATATAGTATTTGATTCATTCCCGTGGTTTTTACCCATTTTTTGGGTTTTCCACGTATATCCGTGTGTTCCTCGTATTATGTTCTTTTCGTATTTGTGGTTATTTTCGGATTGGAGTATCTCGTAGGAATTTCAAGCTTATTCAAGATCAATTCATCATCTTCTTCTTTTTTTTCTTGCACCAAACTCTCTATTTGCCTCTTTAGCTACTTTTTCTTATTCTTATGCTTGGAGTAACAAAGGTACTGCTCCCTAATCAATTTTATTAGAGCAATAACATGTTTTCATCGTGTGTTTTTTTTTCCCTTTTTTTGGTCTCTCCAGGTTAAATTTCCACAGAAGCTTTTGCAAAGTTTGTCTCTAGGAGCTGCTCTAATGGAACTGCTCAAACTCTTGTTCTTTTGTGAAATCATGACAAGCTAATGGCAGTGGACTTTGGAATGGAGTTAAATGGACTTTGTTGCTGTCTTCTTTTGTTTTTGCTGTTTTATGAAATCATGGAAAGTTAATGGAAGTCGATAATGGACTGTGGAATGGAGTTAAATGGACTTTGTTGTTGTCTTCTTTTGTTTTTGTTGCTTTTAATTTTCTGGCATAGTTGTTGTAGAGACCCGTATTTTTCGAAAATGGTTTAAAGGTTTTATAAAATACTAGAATACCGAATAAATGGAAAAATTGTAAGTTTATTTGATTTGGAGCTTAAGTGATGGGATTGATGTTTGAGGGAGTGTATGTGTGATTTGTATATGTACTAGTATATGTGTGTGTGTGTGTGTGTGTGTGTAGGGGATTAAAAATCCCATTTGTCTCTCTCTCTAACTCTCGGCTCCCTCTCCTTCGGCTCTCTCTCTCTCTACTCCTCCACCCCTCAAACTCACTCCCAAACTTGAAACCCACCAAGATCTTCCACCAAATCGTCTTCCTCAAGTGTTCTAGACCACGGGTTGTGTTCGTTCAAGCTCGGAGGAGGTGTATTTCACTTGGTTTTGAAGTCTTTGGAGCTAAGGCTTGCTCGAATCGTGTGAACTTCGATCTTTGATCATTGAGGTAGGGATTTCTTACTCATTCTATATGTTTATGAGTTGATTTCATGCTTTAATCAAGTTTAGATCATCAACATTTGTGTCTTCAAAAGGCTGTCGAAATCTGCAGAAAATCGCCCAAAATCGCCTAGGGATCGATCCCCAAGCATGAGGGATCGATCCCTCATTCAAATCTGGACTTAATATGGATTTTTGCCCCTGGGGATCGATCCCTCCCCTCTCTGGAACATTCTGCTTGCTTTCTGGGTTTCAGCCCAACTTCAAACGGCCGTAACTTTCTCGTCCGAGGTCCAATTTACACAAGCTTTATATCGATTCAAAGGTCTTGAAGTTAGCTTTCATTTGCCACCGGAATCACCTGAAGACTCTTAGTACACAGAAAGTTATGACCATTTGAGTAGAGGTGTGTCAATCTGTCGATGTCTGTGATTATTCCTAAGGTTGTTCTTGACCCATGTTATGATTCCTTATATGATTAGGATATGTTTAAGTCACTATTAAACATGATTGCTTGTTATGACCATTTGAGTAGAGGTGTGTCAATCTGTCGATGTCTGTGATTATTCCTAAGGTTGTTCTTGACCCATGTTATGATTCCTTATATGATTAGGATATGTTTAAGTCACTATTAAACATGATTGCTTGT
>BPLS01000163.1:4554248-4571574 GCA_019656275.1 Rhododendron kiyosumense
AATGACACAAATATAATAGCATACTCCAATGTCCAACTCCGGGGTTTGTCCATTCCGAAAATATATCATAAACATCACCACCTAAAATCCTTAAATTCCACCCCACAACTTGAGGACCAACTACATGCGCACTAACCCAAAATGTAACAGCATTGAATCTTGCATTAAAATATTCCCTTGTCATTTCAAAAACACAATTTTAATTTATCCGCAAAAGTAGGAGTTTAAAATATTAGCCGTACATGCATCAAGAACTCGAAAACTACTAATCATCAAGTTGGTAATTCTCCATATTTACTTCCACGTCACGATAACAACTCCTTTCTCATAAGTTTACCCACACATATTTTCTTTTCCTAAGCTTCCCATAATCCCACAAATCGTAGAGCATTAAACGTTCAAATCGACACCAGTGCAGTCCATCAATTTACTGTATAATCACCAAACAAATTATTATACTCAAACCAGCCCGAACACTCAAATTCTGATATAGCCATAGCCCATTACATGGCCTTTCAAATCTAGCGGCCGTTCTTGCCAAAACCTATCCATTTATTGTCAAATTCTCAAAACCGAAGTCCTACAACAACAATTAGAAAAACCCACAATTTCAATAACCAACTATTCCCACTTTAAAACATTTAGTCGTTTATTTTTTTTTATCGGATTGGACCGACATTACATCGGAATTATGAACATTCTTACCACTATTCATTACCTAATAAACATAAACAATTCCGAGAATATTTTGTTAGACAATAATAATTATTGACCCCTCCTAAAAAACCATAACAACGTCTCAACTAAGATACCAAGTATAAAAATGATGGACCAATCAAAGAGCAACAATTCAATAATATATGGGATGTAGCGAGCATTATAAATAACAAAATCTTAGCACAACCTCACATAATTAAACTAGCCCATCCTCCACACGAAATCGAAGCAATCCTCTCAGTTACGTTCTTAAATCAATTTGAAAGCATAGTACCACATAAACTATTTCTTCAAATTCAATACCACCATAGTTCACCTACATTCAGTCACTAAGGTACGCATAAACTATATGTGATTATCCCAATAATATAGAAAACCACTTGCTAAATTCTCCTCCAATAACCTATCCAAAACCTATGGGAAAAAATGATGTCATTTCAATTGTGTTGCCCGATGACTATTATCTCCTTAATACTATTTGTAATAACAATGCACGCTTAACCACCTGCTTGCGCCCGAAGGCAATAAAACTCAATCACGAAAAAAGTGACAAGCCTGTACAAAAATAAATCACCTATAAATACCTATATATAGTCTATACTAAATTACCAAATCCTATTGCCAACACCTAAGTCTTGGCACCATACCGCACATCATAAATCACATATAAATACCTATATAGTCTAGACTAAATTACCAAATCCTTTTACCAACACCTAAGTCTTGACACCAGACTGCACACCTCAAGTTTTACCTCCCAATACTAAATCATAGAGCACATCCAAAATCTACCTATCACTGTTTAACTTTTATTAGCCCAATAGAACCCAAACTCCTAACCTCCATATAAAAAGATATAAACAAAGTTCTAAGAGGGAAAGTTATTGTTTTAACTCCGACAAACCCACAACTTATCCACTCCACTATGCACACCAGCATCGCACCACCACACGCACACAGCACCACGCATAATCACAAGCACAAGCACCCCCCCCCCCCCCTCTCTCTCTCTCTCTCACAGATAAATAGAATTAGCCCAACCCAAGGCAATGCAACTCAATCACGGAAAAAGAGACTAGCCTATACACAAATAAATCACATATAAATACCAATCTAAAGTGTAGAATAAATTACCAAATCCTATTACTAACACCTAAGTCTAACACCAAACCGCACACCTCAAGCTTTACCTCCCAATGCTAAATCACAGTGTACATCCAAAATCTACCTGTCATTGTCTAACTTTGATGAGTCTAACAACACCTAAACTCCTAGCCTCTATGTAAAAAATTATAAACAAAGTTCTAAGAAGGGATGTTATTGTTTTAACTCAGACAAACCCACAACTTATTCACTCCACTATGCACACAAGCACTGCATCAACACGCACACAGCACCACATCACCACGCAGAGTCACAAGCACCACCTTTGTGCGCGCGCGCGCTCTCTCTCTCTCTCTCTCTCTCTCTCTCTCTCTCTCAAATATAATGACAGACACCAATGTCCAACTCAAGATTTGTCCTTTCCGCAAATTGGTATAGATTGGAGGAAAAGAAATGGATAAAAAGAATTATTACCTCAGAGAAAATCAAAATGAGCACCTCCCAAGAGACTTCAACCGCCGCTATTGTTCTCTCCCTCTCCCAAAACGTTATATTACAATAAAACCCTAGTCCAATGTACTTGCGCTCCAAAACTGTGTTGGCTTTTCCCTAAATTTACTGTTGATTTTTGTGGAAATTTATCAAGAAATGAGCAAGGGAGTGGACTGCATATGCAGCCAATGTTCTCGGCAGAAACAAGAGGCAACGAAATGGAAAAAATAGAGGCTCTAACCTGGAGCTTCTCTTATTCAATTCACTTTAAATACTTAGGGTACCTTATGCATTAGACTTTGGCCTAACCAACTATATAAGCCCAATAAGAAAACAACATAAGCTAGCCCATTTAGCCCAAACCCAAAAAAAAATTCATACATTAATTTCAAGAAACTGCAACTAAACTACCGTTGCATGTTAAGATTGTGTTAGTCAATTACCTACACCCAGTTTTCCTAATTTTTCCTTGTTCTATAATTTATTTATGGAATTTAGGATGTTGGTTTATGGGACCCATGTATGAGTCTCTTATGTCTGTTTTTTATTATCTGGTTTTCTGCGATTTAGGACGCGGGTATTTGCTCATATTTCCTTTTTGGTTCGGTATTTGCTCATGCTTACGAAAAAATGAAATGGGTATACGGGCCTCACTGTTGGCGCTGCTCCCTTGGGCTTATTCGCCAACCCATGACTTTTGTGTTCCTTCTTTTTTTTGAGGATTCTTTTTATGTTTTAATCCCTCAAACTATCATCCATTTTTCTATTTTGTCCTTAAACTACCAAAATCACCTATTTCGTCCTTAAACTATCCTAATCTCACCTATCAAGTCCAAAAGAATGGGATGGACTCTTTAAAGAACTAATTGGACTCATGAAACCCCCACAAATACCCCAAATCCTCTGCCGTTTATAATACGAGAAAACAAAATTAATAAACCCACATCCTAAAGCCATGAAGATAATAGGGAATCAAAGTCAAAATTTGTACGTCTTATGGAAGGAGCTTACACTATTGATCAGTTTCAAAGAAAACATCAATTCCCCAACCGATTAGCCACGAACCCTCATTGTCCTCTTGACACAGAAGTAGACTCACAAATTTGTTGAACTTCTCAATCGTAGCCAAGGGAATG
This sequence comes from Rhododendron kiyosumense, assembly GCA_019656275.1. Classification (NCBI taxonomy): domain Eukaryota; kingdom Viridiplantae; phylum Streptophyta; class Magnoliopsida; order Ericales; family Ericaceae; genus Rhododendron; species Rhododendron kiyosumense. The sequence goes on from BPLS01000163.1 coordinate 4,557,698, forward strand.
GTGCCAAAAGGAATAATGTTTCAGGATCCCTCACTCTTTAAAAAGGAAGCAAAAATGTTAGGATGATATTGAAGATATCAACCATATTGGATCTAAAAAAGGAGATTAAACGAGGGTTTAAAAAGAACATGATTCTTACCAGAAAAAGAAGGCGATAATTGGTTACAAATGAGGTACCTGCCTCATCTTTATTTACCAGAACACCACCATATCCCTAAAACCAAACTTGCAAAACTCAGCAAGCCTTATCTAATAGCATAACCAAATAAATAAATCGGAATCATCGGATGAATAGCTAATAGTTAGAATGTTTCTTAACCTAGTTAGTCGTATACTAAGGTGGACAGTAACAAAGCATATAACCCAGGAAAGGAGGAAATTCCTCAACGGCATGACAGGATCAACATTCAACACTCAGAAATAAGGTCAAATAAATGTTTCCAATGTTATGCAGGTCTGTTCAATATTTGTTTACACGAAAAGGCAATGTAAGGCAAACAAAGACAAGTCCTGGATATAAGTACGAGTGTAATATACAAAGGCTTCACAATATATGAGTGCGCTGACGTGTAACCTCTCTCAGTAAAGCTAACTGCATTATCTTGTCATGCTATATCTACAATAATACCAGTCTTGTTTGCTAGTACTCAGTAGACATTTGGTCGAATAAACTAAAAATGCAGTGCCACAGAGCTCATTTCAAAAAGCTAAAGTTTGAAATTTCTTAAAACTATAAATATTACATTGCTATCCAAAATGTGGCTGAAGGGAACTGGTAACCCCATGTATCTTGGGTATCTTTGATTTCTCCATGGCTTTTCTAGCTTTGCCTTGATCGTATGAACAAACCCTGAGCTCGATTTCATTCCTAACAATTCCAGTTGAGGTTCCTTGAGTATACTATTCAAATAAGATAAACTAATCATTTTACAGCACTGTTTCTTTTTGTTTCCTAGCCTAGTCCCAAAATTTTGAACTTTGATTCCTTTCGCCCTCGCCCCGCCCCCCGCTCTCTCCCTACTGACTTCCCCCTTTCCTTTTTGAGCCGTGTAAGTAGATCATATTGGTCAAATCAAATGATAAAAAAAACTCATAGATCTACACATTAGAGAAGAACGTGCTAGGGTAGAGTATACAACCAAACTGGTCTAAACTATGTCAAGGAAACCATAGGTAAGGGAAGATTGTATCCCAAAGTGATAATATCACACAAAAGAAGAGTTCCATCCAAAGCAAGAGAAAGAGCAATTACGATTTATCATACAAGAAATATTCAGACACTACAAATTCAATGCATATCGAATTCACATGCACCTGAAAACAATATGCCCATTTTCATAGCTTGATGTGTATCGTAAGTTAACAAATCTTGGTAATTCATGTCTGCAATTACTCTTTTGTGGACCTAATTATTCTTTGTAGTTTGTATATGGCATTATCATGCTTTACATATCTACAAGAAATCGTAATTCTTAAGTCTAGCCAAAACCAAATGCCCTGTATTGAACTGAACTATTCTAGAAAGACTGAGGGATCTTTAGAAACTTTAATACATAGTAAGATACCATTCAAAGATGTGCAATAATTTTACCACATATTCCAAGAAGGATTCAAAAGTTTGCGTCTAAAACATTGAAACAAATAGCATTAATGCAGACACTCCTCAAGATGGGATTGAGCCGTAGCTGACCCCGCCCCACCGAGGTTAAACTCCAAATAAGTCGGCGGCCTAAGATTAATGGCAATGAGTCTCGTCAAAAATTACCCAAGAGACTCGAACTATTTCCTCCTAATCACCACACCACGTTGGAAAAAGCTGCTTACCACCAAAATTAGTAGGTGTTTCCACTAAACTATACAAACCAAATGGCCTAAATCTATTCAAGAAATTTAGAAAGTCAAAGAACTTGTAAAATTCAACGAACAACTTCTCTGATTCCGAAGGGGGGAAAAGCTTGTGATCTTTTTTTTTCCTCGTGATCTTCACGATCACTCTTAAACTTCCCTAAACTTCAAACCAGAAAGTGGGGAGAAATTACAGAGGTCTAGTCAAATTATCGCACGTCAACAATTATTTTTTGCATGAAAGAAACATATGGAACTTCAAGATTAGTTCACTATTGTATACAATCTTCAGTATGCACTAAGATCATTTACGATTTACCTAAAAGTGAACCAGGATTCTTACCAATTACGAACAATAATCGAATAATGATAGCATTCTAGAAGAGTACGTGTATAAATACATACCTCTACTATGACCTATTCTGATTCAAGCAAAATCCCTAGCAACCCTTTAGAAACAGACCTCGGAGCCAACTATGAATCATAGAGAAAAAAGGAAACGAATTCAGTTAGGGTTTAGGGCTACGATCATTGAACAAAGAAACCCTAGAAAAAATATATGTATATATACACATATATGTATAACCTCAATCTGGTCCATTCGAGGGTCTCCCAGCTACCAGTGCCCTTCTTGGACTCAGTGAGTCAAATGTTGTCGCTGGAATCGCGAAGAGAGGTGGATCGCCCCAACCAATGCATCAAATACAGCACATCTCTGTCAAGTTTAGAATTTTACCACATCAGTTCCACCACGTGCAGGCAGCCATAAGCGGCACAAACGCTGAACTATCTAACATCTAAAGACGAACAATTAATCATTATGAAACATTTCCAGTGCATGCATCTACAATGATCATTGAATTGTAACATAATTAGATAAAGTTTGATGCTTTTGAAAGGAGTGTCGGAGAAAATACACATTTGCGTTCATAACGCACCAAGTTATACGAGTCACTGAGTCAGAGTGACAAGCGATATAAAAATTTTCACAGAATATATAGTTTCAAAGAATGTGTGTCTTCAAAAATAAGCTTCAAACTACCTTACAATTCCTTATATAGGTACTTTTTAACTACCAACTGTTCAGGCCATCTACAAGTGCTTAACTGGTTGACTAGATCAACAACTTCCAACCTCTAACAAATATACTAGGGTTTTGTAATTCATCTTTAAGTTATCACTATAATTAGACCATTCAGAAAAAGTAATATGCATGTCTACATCAGTAAATGAAAAAAAATCACCTTCAGAAAATTAATGCAAGTTACATGTATATGTCGTAGTTAAGCCAGATCATCCATGCTTTCTTTTCTACTTCCACTTTTGGGGGGCAATACTAATTTCAGAAGGACATATCTAGGGATCATGGACCTCTCTACGTGTCATACAAAAAGTTTTGGAACTGTGCTTTCTTTTAAAATCCTTAATTGCTTATCAATCTTCGGATACCTCTCTCACATTTAAGTCAAGAGTTCCCTGACTTTTACAGCAAAAGGAGGTGACTGGTGTTACAAAGACGAGGTTGTAGTTGTGAGCGTATGAAAGCTTTTCTTCCTCTTTTCTCTTAACAAATACCCTTGCTATAGATGATGGTAACACTGCAAAACGAAGTCCTGCATCGCCTAGAGTGTCTCTCGCCTGCATGCGGCACGTGCAGCCAAGCACCCTACGCGTGAAGGAGATTGTGAAGCGAAATTCCACATTGCCTTGTATAAACTAATACGAAGTGTATAAGCATGAGCCAGGGCACACTCACTTTAATAGCTAACTTTTGAGGTTGAGTTCTACCTAGACCGTGCAACAAACACAACGATTTTTTGTCCAAATAGGTTGTCTATGTGGTTACAGATTCAACACAAATCAAAAACCAATAGTCAATAATCAATAATCAAGATATTATACTAATCGAAAAAAGGGCTCTCAAGTCAACCTCATCAGCCTACACCATCTCATTGATATAACGTACGCATCGAAATTAACAATTAAAGTTCCAACGATAACAATTGGCCTGCTTTGTCTGTGGACCATAATTCTCATATCCTTGCCTGCATAACACAATAGGAAAGATGTGTCAATCTCTACATCCCCAACGAATAACTTTAAGAATGACGAGGATGAAGACTATGATGAACTCAATGGTCTTTTTAAATTCATGGCATAGCATGCCAACTGCGTATATGAATCAAATGCAACCTAGGGTGTCTACAGATTCCTCCCCCGTTTTTCTTCGGGGATTCTCCATGGCTCATGCTCAACTTTTTTCAAGCTTGGCAACCTTTAGTTTGATTAGGAAACTAGCAATTCGACAAGGGAACAACAATTCAAAGGACCCAGAAGGCGTGGATAATTTAAGGTCCCTATTCAAACGAAGCCTTCCACCCCTCCTAGTTATTATTTTTCAGTTACTATTTGAGTATTATCTCTGATAGAAAAGATATCCCAGTATAACCTCTAAAAAGGAGGTTGCATGCGCACAACAAAACACCAAGACAAGAAAAACTTCTCAACATTTAGTTTCTTCCATAGAATTTAGTTATGACACAGCTATGATAAGGGGCATAAATAATGGAGTAGGGAATACAATCAGATCACTTGCAGGAACTAGTGAATTCCTAATTGTAGTAGGATAGGCCAAAGGAGAGAAGCTTTGAGCAACAATAAAAGTACGAATAGCAAATAAGTGAAGATTCATAACCATAGCATAAACCTTTTTGTTTTCTAGGCTGGAAGGCATTGTACACGATGTAATCTATAGAATCAAATTAAGTTACAATACCTACAAAATTGGAAGGAAAATTGCACAAAACGTCTGTAGGGCCAGTGGTAATATACAGGATGGAATGTCAAGCAACCAAGAGACATTAAAAAAATGAGAAAAGGTGCAATGAGGATTTTAAGGAAGATCTGTTGTACGACGAGGAGAAACATACTACAAATGAAACACTCACCAAACGTTAGGGGTAACAGCTAAGCCACAAAATCGGGGTGCAAGTGCAGATGTGAGACAGCATGAGAGCATGGATTTTCAAAATGTGCTAGCTCAAGAAAGTCTACAGCATGTAATTTTTTAATCTGGCAAAAGTACAATACTTGCGATTTCAATTAAAAGTAACTTTTTAATTCAGATAACCATATATATCTTGTCTAACAGGAGTTGAATTGGTAGTTTACTTGTTCACTTGTGTGGGAGGTAACGGGTTCTTCACCCGATAATCACATGGTTGAAATGTTATGCACTTTTAAAATTCCATTAGCATGATTCAATCGCTCTCAATTTGAAGGTTGCATCGACTAGCATGCCAGAAGACCACATTTATGCATAATCGTACAAATTTGGTTACGAGCGTTTGATTATTGGTTAAATAAAACTAGTTGTTAATGTCCGAATTCACTTAAATAAATCTGCAAATTTCGGTAATCAAGTTCTCAAATTTTGCGGAATTACGGCCAGAAAATGTTCTTGCATGCCAACTCCCAGCTCGTGGCCCTAGGCGGGTGAATTATGTGACCTATGGTAACACAAATTGGAGATAAGAGAAAATACACCAAGGTGATTGATCACATACAAGGAATACCAGTAGATGCAACAGTAAATAATGCGGATCAGATAATTACTAACGGAAACATTGGAGACAAATTTGGTTAGAAAGGATACTAATTGATTAAATTCCAAGCCCTTGGAAAAGCAGAAGGGCAAAAAGGATTCAAGACTTGGTTTGGAATTTGACGAAACACCAAGTTTCATATCATTTCCATACCACTGCATTCACATCTACAATTGTCTCAACCACGCCAAAACACCATCCCCATTATGCCATCATACTATCATAGCTTTCTTTTTTACCAGACATCAGCCACCAACATCATTGTTGCAGCCAAACGTCTAACTAAATCGCACCAATACACTTGACTTTATCATCACTTTCTCCTTACCTTACAACTTAACTGCAAAACCACCAAATAGCTGCCACCACAGCTCCAATTTATTTTCTTTCCTAATGTTTTTGAACCAAAAAGGAAGGCACAACAAGCACATTCAAGCAGAACGGCTGCATGACTGCATCCCTTCAAGCACAAAAGTAGGGTCCAATTTTTCCCTTTGAAACCTATTTTTTATTCCTTTGATAAGCAGAGTGGGGAATTTTTTGCTTTGCTGCCACCACCAAAACCACATCACTTTAGAGTTGGTTTTCCCAGATTTGAAGGACTGTCCAAGCACGAATGATTTCCTAAAACTTTTCCTTTTCAACCTTGTGGTGGTGTTTCTACATTGCATTCACCACAAATCTGACCTCCAATGTCTTCTCACATTTCCAACACCTTGTGAGAAATCTGGATTTTTTCAGGAACATGCATCACAATTCTGAAAAATCCCACAAGAGGATATAATCAGAGATGAACAACTTTTTTGACCTACTAGAGCATACATGATTTTCCCGAAGCAGGTACCTAAATCCTACTTTTGTACATGGTTCAGGCTATGGACAAAACTTACCCCGACTACATGATTGCTTTGAATTCCAAACCATCACTACCAGATGACCACCACTTTGCCATTACCCAATTGCCAAAGCTAGCTCCACCACAAAATGAGCCAATCACATTTTGCCAATGAACTGCCTTTCATATCATTAAAAACCCCACTGAAAACACAAGCACCACAACCTTCACAACATCAACAAATTTTTGCTTAAAGAAGAGAGGGGAACAAAATTAGAGAAACAAGGAAAAATATCTCCATTTTCGACAGTCGACACTACAGCCAGCAACAGCATGACCATCTCCTTTATTGGCATGCATCACTGCCAGCACCTTCACCATAACCCCAACCAATATGCCAACCTGTACGATTGACACTTGCATTCTAAAATTTGCAAATGTCATTCGGCTTGCTATTGTATATCAAACAAACAAATCCTAAGGCAAATTATGTTTGATGAATCCTGACCCTAAAAAAGTGAACTAATTGGGGTTAGTACCAACGCAATTTACTGAATAACATACCAATGACCTGGAGCAGTCGATGTGATGGAGCCCTGTCTGACCGTCGAGTGGCTGATGGAAGCTTCATAGCCTACACACCAGCAAAGCAACACATACAACTTTAATAAGAAGTATTTGATAAATGGCCAACAGTCACATAAATGGCAATCAAGTCAAAATCAACTGGATTAGATGTCACAAAAATGTCCATCCAGTCAATACGACTTGATAGGACATAGTCTGATAATGATCCTGTAACACGCTTGGCAACAATGTTGTGCAGCTAGCATAGATATGAAAATTCCAGAAAGGGTAAAAGATTGTCGGTTATACGAACCACAGCCACTATTACAGCGAGAACAGTATGCACAGAAGCTGAAATAATAAGTCAGAGCACAGATAGTTTTACTTGAAGTGATTGTAAGAAGCAAGAATTTAATACATATCTACTGGGCGTTGAGATATAAGACTAGAACTCATGTGACAAACTGCAAGTTGAACATCACACTAGAAGCAGATTTAAAAACTCAGAACTTCAGCCAAAGCATTGAAAGACTTTTGAACTTCACAACTCAGGAGAAGTTTCTGTGGTAGATTGGGGTACTTATTCACTACTCTTGACTCCTACAAAAACTATTAAATCAATTTGTAAAGAACCTTTCATTAGGGAACACATGCATGTGAAGTCACCGAAGAATTCCTATGGAACGTTAAGTTAAAAGAGTAATTTTCAAGCATTTAAGCAAATCATGCATGCTGCAGGAGTGCACCAGTAGATCAATTTGTAATCTTGGACTTGAAGGCTTCATTCACTTGAGTTTCTGATACTAATTGGGTAATTACTATTTAGTTTGATTTATCATAGTCAAAGTTTTCTATAGTACAAAACAAACGTAAAATCTTATTGTTTCAATGAATCAATAGCAATCCTCACGTTTTGAAGGTGTGGATTCAGACAATTGTTTGAGGGGGAAAGCATTTTTTCCTATGGCTTATTTACTTCTTGTGTTCATTATTCTCATCTTTTACAATTTCTTTATCTCACCACAATGGTGCAATCAAAACCAGACTATGCTAACGTTTCATAAGTGACCCGATGAACCACGCACATAAGCTGTCCAGTTGAAGCTTATAGCCTTCAAAATGACCTCCAACATTTGCAATGTCAGGGCGGCTTTTAGAAACTATTTAAAATTTTATTACAAATCCAGGCAGGTTCAAAGTTCAAACTTTCCTGTGTTTTAAATTTTGTGATCTGCTAATACCAACATTGAATCCACAACCTCAACCATAAACGACAAGTTGTCAACAATGTCTCCCAGGCTTAACTAACACATATGGTTTGCGGGTAATCGAAGATATCTAGAATTACTCTGAAGGGGTGGGCCAAAGGCCTCTGCTTTAGAGAAGTTCCTCTTCATGTAACAAAAGTCATCTTGTCAACCACCAAACCAACCCCAGATTGCGTCAATGTTACTCTCAATAATTTCAACATGCATGAGCACTTTACCAAATGACTTATATCTGAGCATAACTGGAAACAAGAAAAATGATGTGCAGATCACCCCTCAACACCAACATTGGATATAAATATGCAGGTAAAATATAGATAGCATCGTTGCAATATTACTCGAGTCAGCAAAAAACTCAGCCGAACTTTGTAAGGGTGGTTAATTGAGTCCTGCTTCAGATTCCTCTGTAAAGAGTCATAACTATAATACCATATTGCAACATTTTGTAGTATTATCCTAATCTTTAAAAGTGCAATTCCTTTAATGTCTAGACAGTTGAATCCCAATCCTGCACAGAAGACTAGGCTAACATTCTGACCTGGCCTAACAAGCTTGGTCTTGCAACGATCTCACCCCACATAAACCATAATTTCATTCCTCAAACACTAATGCTAACTCCTCGGGAACCTTGACACTGCAAAAACGAATACTAAATCTTTGACAGAGCGATAGATTTTTTACAATGAAGTCATGCATCAAGAACATGGGAATGTGATAAAAAGAAAAAGATTGTTTTAGACAAGAAACCAGATGTAGACTCACAATTTTGTTGAACTTCTCGATCATAGCCAAGCGAATGGTGCCAAGAGGAATAATGTGAAATTCACCGAACAACTCCCCAAATTCCGAAGGGGGGAAAAACCTGTGATCTTTTTTTTATTTTGCTTGTGATCTTCGCGACCATCCTTAAACTTCCCTAAAGTTTGAACCAGAAAGTGGGGAGAAATTACAGAGGTCTGGTCAAAATACTGCACGTCGATATTTATTTTCTGCACGAAAGAAACATATTGGAACTTCAAGATTAGTTCACTGCTGTTTATAATCTTCAGTATGCACTACGATCATTCACGATTTCCCTAAAAGTGAACCAGGATTCTTTCCAATTATGCACAATAATCGAATAATGATAGCATTCTTGAAGAGTTCGTGTGTAAATAAATACCTCTACTATGACCTGTTCCGCTTCAAGCAAAAACCCTAGCAACCCTTCAGGAACAGACCTCGGAGCCGGCTATGAATCACAGAGGAAAAAGGAAACAAATTCAGTTACGGACATTACTCGAAAAACGACCTGTTACGCACAATAATCGAATAATGATAGCATTCTTGAAGAGTTCGTGTATAAATACATACCTCTACTATGACCTGTTCCGCTTGAAGCAAAAACCCGAGCAACCCTTCAGGAACAAACCTCGGAGCCGGCTATGAATCGCAGAGGGAAAAGGAAACGAATTCAGTTACGGACATTACTCAAAAAACGACCTGTTCCGTTTCATTGAACAAAGAAACCCTAGAAAAAAATATATGTATAACCTCGATCATGGTCCATTCGAGGGTCTCCCAGTGCCTTCGATCTTCTCGGACTCAGTGAGTCGAATTTTGTCGCCGGACTCGCGAAAAGAGGTGGATCGCCCCAACCGGGGCTTCGGTGTGGCCATGGGGCTACTCGAACTTGGCCAGAGAGAGGGAGTTGTCACCCGACGTAAAGAGAGAGCAGGTGGGGATTGCAGAGAGAGAGAGGTTTTCACGCGACGTTGGAAGAGAGGAATTCGGAGTCTTTCATCGTTTGTGGGAATGGAGTGAAATCGATTCATCTCCGAGGGGAGAGAGAGAGAGAGAGAGAGAGACGTTAGGTTTGTTCGGGGGGATGTGTTAATCGCCCCCCCCGTGTCAGGGGGGGTCTGACACCGGCCCATTCCATTTCCCACTTTTACCCCTGCTTCTCTCTCTCTCTCTCTCTCTCTCTGCATTTCTCTCTCTCTCTTATTTTATATTTTTATAAAATTATAAATGCTAATAACTTTTTTTTCACATATTTTTTAAAAATAAATTTTATATTTTTGAAATCTACTCAACGAAACCTATCAAACGAGCCTAATATTGATGGTGAAATAATGTAAAACGAAAAAATTATATTTTTGTGGTAATTTAAAAAATATAAAGAGGTTGAAAAATTAAGTGTTCCAAATTTCAATCCATTTGAACCAGTAGAAAGATTTTAGTTTTCTGATCATTTTATCCTGAATGGTCATACTTAAATTTTGACTATAGGACTCTCGTTGATTAACTCTAAAAAAGTTGTAAAATTAAATATCTCTTAGGGTTAATCAACAAGAGCCTTAGAGCCAAAATTTAACTATGACTATTTAGGATAAAATGATCAGAATAATAAAATATTTCCACTTGTTTAAACGGATTGTAATTTGGAATACTTAATTTTTTAATCATATTTTTTAATATATAAACTGAAAATGTTAAAATCACGTATTTTTTTAAATAAATTTTATATATTTGAAATCTACTAAACGAAACTTATCAAACAAGTCTAATATTGAATATGAAAAATTAAATAATTTTGTTGGGCCAAATATATTATCTCTTTATTTTTATTTTTTTACCTTTCATTTTTTGAAACTTCTATATTTGAGTTTTCAAGTAAATTATGTATGTTAAATCCACTTAAATTTACTTTATATTTCTTTGAACAGTCAATAATGCAAACTGAAATTAAACTTCATTTAATTACCTTGAAGCAATCAATCACCTTGAACCTTTGAACGCTACCTGCATCTTCAATGGCCAACTGGCCAACAGTTGCAACTTTTAACCAATGGTGCAATTAATTTTTTTTCCAACTTTCAACCTTAATTTTTTATCCGTTTCATTCCAAAAATACCAACAACCTATTTTTTGTTTTTTAATTAATAATGTTTATACTCTGTATCTTTTTTCTTTTTTATTTATTTAAAATTATTTTAGTGTTCCGATTTTCAATCCGGTTCAATCGGTGGAAAGATTTTGTTTTTTTTTTCATTTTATCTTCAATAGTCATAATGAATTTTTGACCTCGTAGAATCAAATATCTCTTAGGGCTTATCAACGAGAGTCCTAGAGTCAAAATTTAATTATGGTCATTTAGAATAAAATGATCAGGAAACTAAAATCTTTCCACCGGTTCAAGCGGATTGAAATTTGGAACACTTGAATTTTTAATTATATTTTTTAATATATAAACTATCTAAAAAAGTTAAAAAAATTAAATGTTTCAAATTTCAATCCGTTTGAACCGGTGAAAAGATTTTAGTTTTCTTCTTATTTTACCTTAAATGATCATAATTAAACTACGTAAAAGCATATTGAAATTTGGAACACATTTTTTTAACCTTTTTAAACAGTTTAAATTACGTAAAAAATATAATTTTTTCGTTTTACATTATTTCACCATCAATATTAGACTCGTTTGATAGGTTTCATTGAGTAGATTTCAAAAATATAAAATTTATTAAAAATAAATATGTGAAAAAAAACTTATTACCATTTAAAATTTTATAACAAATAAATCAAATGAGAGAGAGAGTGTGCTGGGAGGGAGAGAAAGAGAGAGAGAGAGAGAGAGAGAGAGAGGGGGCGAGGGTAAAAGGGTAAAGGAGGGCTGTGTCAGGGGGGGGGGGTCTGACATCCGGGGGGGGCAATTAGTAGTTTACTTGTTCGGGGGAAACAAAAAAAGAGGACTGATGGCCACGCAACGGTTTCTAAAGAAAACCGAATAGACCAGGCCCAGTACAAGAAAAGTTTGGACCGTTCCCATGAAACCGTCCAATACTAACGGTTCATTCATCAAAAGCCGTGGCAGTATACCTAGTTCTAGTAACCATTTATAACCGTCACTGGAATAGTTTGAGTTCACTTCAACAACAAAATTCATCGTAATGTCAACATCTACAATTCTGCAGCCGCCCTTGTTTTAGATCCGACTAATGTGAGCCCATAGGAGACCAGATAATTCACACAAAAAAACAAAGGTTTTGTTTGGTTAGGAGTTTAGTTTAGTATTGGTAGTGGGTAGAGAGAGAAATAGGGTAATAATTGAATAGAAGGGTAATAATTGAATAGAGATGAGAAAGTAATAATTTGAGAAATAGGGTAATGATTGAAGAAAGATATATGGTACTGATTGAAAAGCTAAATTAAAACTAAAATAAAATGTTAACCAAACACAGCCAAAACAGTTAGAACTTGTAAGTTGGAACTCCAATAGGCTTTGTTTCATTGGCAGTTTAGTTTAGTTTAATTTTGGTAGTATGTGGAGTGAAAAATAAGATAATGATTGAAGAGAATGATAATGATTGAAGAGAGATGAGAAAGTAATAATTTGATAAATAGTGTAATGATTTGAGAGAGGAATAGGGTAATGATTAGAAAATAAAACTAAAATGGGAAACGAACACGGCCAATTAATATAGCTTTCACACTTATAAATGCATTTCGACAAATATCTACAAGTGTTATACCCGCTCGATGCATGGGGAAAATTTTTTTATTTGTGTGGGCTCGACACTTTGAAATGGGAAACACACAAATGTGTGGTTGAGAGATGAGTTTGGTCACCATATAAAAATGTCATTAGGGATGGAGGTTTGTTTGGGAGGCACAAATACATTTGCATAAAGTATGTATTAATTAATTGATTGATAATGCATTTTTTGCAAATATTAATTCTATTTTTTGCTATTATACAAAGCCCAATGGGATTTAGTTAAAAAAAATTTAAAATTTATTGAAGCTAACCTCTTTTCCCTTGGTTACCCTTATCATGGCCATCCAAATTAAAAATCCTACCTTATATTCTTCTACTCTTCTAATATGGAATGAGAGCGCACTAGTTTGGTGTCCTCCAAAATTGAGAGTGTGTATACTTATTGATTCCCAAAACTAACCCTATATAGTTTAATTAGAACAGACGAGATATGAATAATTGCACATGGGTAAAATTGACAATCCGCTAGCTTCTACTACACTCCATGTTCAGCCGAACTCCCACCCCACTCCATTCACCCATTCAGTTTCCTCGATCTTCCTCCAAAACTTTGTAACCATTTTTCAATCATATTTACGTACACATCTTCTTGGGTCACAACCATCTTCTTTAATTGCATCTGAAACAGCATCCCACCAACAACGGTGTTACACCAACAAATGTCTGAATTCGATCGACTCTGTATAAACTGTTACCATGGTACTTTGTATAAACTATTATCATAGTATGAATAGAAATTTTCTATGGGGTTCTATGAATTAGAAAGGCAAAGTTCATTATTACCACCAGGGGCGGAGTCAAGATTTCTTGACAGTGGGGTCAATTAGTTACAACATACAAATTTTTTTTTCTACTTTGTAATAAAAAAAACACACTAAAATGTTAAACAAAAAGGAGTTAAGTATATATCTATGCATAACATATACTACCTTAATTTACACTTGACCGAACTACACTGAAAATGCCAACGAAAAACATTTAAGTAGACATCTATTCATAACATCTGATTGTGTTTAAAATTTCATTGTGCATTTTACTATATTTTTTCGGTTTCTATTCTTTGCTCTTTGAAATCAAATAAGGGGAGGAAATTTTTTAAAACTTTCCTTTCTTTTCATTTCTTTTCCATAAGTTCGAAATAAACCATAAGATTAGTAAATGTCAAGTCAATGCACAAGTTAAAAGAGTAACTAAAAAGTCAAAGAAGCAAAACAGTATTG
>BPLS01000163.1:4576574-4616617 GCA_019656275.1 Rhododendron kiyosumense
TTCACATAACCAAAGGTATTTTTGTTCGAAATAATATGATTCAAGAATTGATTCTAAACATATAGTTCTCATAGCCATAGTTCAGGGGTATTTTTATTTATTTGTGTATTTTCTGTGAGAATTGTATTTTTCTTATAAGAATTGTGTATTTTCTATGAGATTTGTGTATTTGTCCATGAGAACTGTCTATAAGAACTATGAATTTTTCATGAGAACTGTGAATTTTCTATGAGAATTGTGTATTTTCTGTGAGAACTGTCTATGAAAATTGTGTATTTTCTATGAGAACAATGTATTTTTTTTATAAAAACTGTGTATTTTTCTAATAAAACTATGTATTTTTTATGAGAATTGTGTATTATCCATGACAATTATATATGAGAACTGTGTATTTCTATGACAACTACGTATTTTCTATGAGAACTGTGTATTTTAGTGTGTGTTGAGACTATTTGAATTGTGTATTTTTCAGTTTATATAGTCATTTCAAATAATTCTCATAGAACTGATTATGAGAATTGACAGTTCTCATAGCCAATTCACATAACTAAGAGTATTTTTGTCCGAAACAGTTCTCATAGGGACAGTTCTCATAGAGACAGTTCTCATAGAAATAGTTTTTATGGACAATTCTCATAGAAATATTTTTTATGGATAATTCTCATAAAAACAGTTCTCATAGAATTTTTTCATAGCAAATGGTATTTTTTTAATCTTTCATAATTTCATATTCAATATGGATCTTATTTAGTAGATATCGTCGAGTAGATTCCAAAAATATAATTTTTTTTTAAAAATGAATATCTACAACAAAAGATATGACTTTTTGAAATTTAAACAATGTTTTAATGGTGCACCAGTGCTCATGGAGCATTGGATAATTTTTCTATACTAGATGTTCACTAGTTCCGTGCGCTGATGCACGTGGAAGGACATGGTTGGAATAAAAACTACAAATAATTGTACAGGACTAAAATAAGACCGAACCTAATTTTTTGGGCCGGCTTAAAAATTCCCCTTCTAAAATAGCAACAAAGCCTAATTACCTGATGGATTTGGCTTGATGGACCGAGAACGCCATATCGAATGGGTCGGGCCCCTTAGGCAGCGGCCCATTAGGAGGTGTGGTAGAGTCTTCATAATGTAACACCCCAATAGCCTTAAAAGTCCTATCATCATCACTGGCATTAAACATTTTAGGGCTTGCAACCATATAATAATCAGCTGCATTTTGATTAGCCGTAACCAGCACAGAGTAAGACTGGCGGACGTGCACGTCGAGAGACTCAATTGTTATCTTGTTGGTGTATGATCCTTCAGTTTCGACCACTACCATCTGATGGTTCTGAATCCTAAAATTAATACTCCATGTTGTTCCCACATTCGATATCCTAAATTGATACGTCTTTCCTGCGTGAAGAATTTTTTTCTCGAGTAAATTCATAAATTGTCATTTATTTGGGAAAAAAATAAAATTGGGTCTTGTTTTTTGATTTTGTTTTGGAAGCCTTGTGTTTTTTTTTTTTGAAAGGTTCGGAAGCCTTGTTCGGTTACCTTGTGCGACAGCGAAGGATTCATGGGCTTTAGTACTGTGGTTCTTGTATGGGCCCCTCCCGTTCATAAGCATCCCATCAGGAGGCCCGTCATAGGCCCAGAAAGTGGTATTTAACTTGGATCTGACATCCTGTTAATTTTCCAAACAAGCAAAGCACAGTGTCAAGTAATTAAGAAATCAAAAATGCTATGAGAACAGGGCCGGCTCTGATATTTTGGGAGTCTAAAGTGAATTCTAAAAATAAGGTCTTACATTTTTTAATCAAAAAAAAAAAAAACCAAACAATGTAGGTGTCTAATATAAAGTAAAAAGATTAAACATACCATTTTAGTTTCGTAATTTAACTAAAATAAAATTTTAATTTTTTTATACAATCAGAAAAAAATTTGAATCAAAATGTACCTCTCATACACTATGTTTTCTCTAACTAATTATTTATTAACTTTAATTGTAAGAATATTTTGTTTAATAATAAGAGAATTAATTATTTTAAACCTTCTTTTATCAAAAAGTGTTTTCTTTGTGAAATAGATATTAAAAAAAGAAAAATTATCAAAACATTTATTGTGTGCTAAAGATTTAAACCTTAATCTTGAATAACATTTACAAAAACTAAAGCACAACTAATACTATTTAATAGTACAAGTCATGCAAGGAGTAGTCTGGAAAAAATTGAAGGCAGGATGGGCCTCCTGGGATTCGATCTGAAGAGCTCAGTGCTGAGAAAAATGCACCAACAGTTGGTGCTAGAACTCTACTTGTGCTAAGGCTCAGAATAACTATTATATAATATATTAATGTGTTATATGAAAAATGAGGCCCAATTTTGCTCGAATTTTGGAGGCCTAAAACGATTGCACCTCGAGCTTCACCTCAAGGCCGGCCCTGTATGGGAATCGACCAAGTGTGCATAGGCCAGCATGCGGGTCTCATTCTGGGTCTCACAAATAATCCAATCTGTTCAATAATTCTAAAATTATTGACCAATTTGAATTATTCATGTAAGATCCAGAGTGGACCCCACTTGCTAGTCTGTGTGCACAGTATGTGCACGTACACTTGATCGGTTCCATTGATGGGTTCGGAAGAAATTGAAGTCAGAGTATGGTATGTTTGCAAATTGGGTTTGTGACAATGATTAGTAAAATAAACATTAAAAGTAAGAAATAGACTTTTCTTATAGTTTGTGGCCCGAGATCTTCTATGCAGAAAAATAGTGTATCTTTGTGCCGAGTGTATTTTCAGCCGTTGGATCACACAAAAATTTAAAACATAAAAAAAAACTGAGGTGATTTTGGCACTCCAAATTTAGCCAATAGCACTCCACTTTTAGTTTTATATTCTCACATCATTAACACACAAAGTAGAGTGTCAGTGATTAAAACTGGAGTGCCAAAATCAATTTTCAAAAAAAAAAAACTCACACAATTTAACGGCCCAAATACACTCGGCATAGGGCACACCATTTTTCAGAATAGAGGATCTCGGACCATAGTTTGTAAGAAATTTTTCAAAAATACCCCAATTGTATCTTCAGTGTTATTTCCAAATTATTCCTTCTCTCCCTCTCAATTTCATAATCGACACCATTACTTTCATCCTCTATCACCATTGGCCAATCTCTGCCAACCATGCACCATGGCCGCATGAGACAAAATAACCTGGCAGCTGCAACCATAATACGGAGTAATAATAAAAATAAAAATACACATTGCTCAGCATACCTGCATACCTTAAAATCACGTTGGTACCAATCACCGATGAGAAGGTCAAACTCGGCTTCGGGCCTAGAGAATGGAACTTTGATAACTTCACGATTGTTAACTCGAATTGGACCGAAACCGCCTCCGGCCTTGTGGAAATTGATGGAGGGGAAGTAGAAGAAACTGCCAATTTGGTCTTTGATTTGGAACACATAAGTCCAATTCTTGCCAGGTATGATCGGGCAGTTGGTTCCAGACACCCCATCTTGCCATGAGTTTAGCCTTTGTTGTATTCCATTCCTGAACCAATATGGAGGAGAAGTTCATTTAAAGTTTTAACTACGATAAATGTTTTCACTCTCCTTGTTTAATTTGCCACCCATGGATCGGACTTCAAGATGCAAAAAGAAAAAAACTGGAGAGATAAAAAGGGCAATAGTAAAAATTCAAGAGCACAAGGATAAACAACAGATCGAGGGTGCGAATATGAATGAGGAGTACTGCTTATTACCTAAGCAATAAAATAAATTATTGTCATTATTTGGAGGGAAAACGATAGGGAGAAGCAGTGGCGCTTGTTACTACAATTTTGAAGTGCAATATCACTGTCAAGTCCTTAAACAAAAGTCCGACATGAGCATTGGAAGCACAACTTCGGCCACAATTTTAAAACACAACTCCGGACATAATTGTAATCAGAACCGTTGGATGCACATAGTCGGTTGCGGATACAAGCTGGAATTGTGTGCGTAGCATTGCTCGAATCGTGTGTGTATAGTGTATACATTAAGTTATGCTTATGCAACCAATGACTTATGCAATATGAATTTGTATTTCAAAGGGAATTTTTTTTGCAGTCAATAACTCATCCGTATCCTTTCTTGATTCACTAATCGATTTCGCTTTTGGAGATTTTGTTTTCCCCTTTTGGATACTGTCTCATCTTTACGCTGTCCGCGCTTAATGTTAATTTGCCTAATATTACTTCTATTAGTACATAATTACACGATTACGTAGTAGACATACTTTCCATACTTTCCATTTCAGTCTTGCTACGAGTAGGGACAATCCGCAGGGACAACGCATTTGGCCTCATTTTGGATCCCGAAAAAATCTAGAAAAATATCCATAAATTTTTGAATATTATTTCATGGGAGCCTGTAAAAAATTAGCTCCAGCGGATATCGGTAAGTATTACTTTTGGATAAGTTGGGGTGAAATGACAGTTTCGCCCATACTTATCCAAAAGTAATACTTACCGATATCCGCTGGAGCTGATTTTTTACAGGGCCCCATGAAATAATATTCAAAAATTTATGGATATTTTTCTAGATTTTTTCGGGATCCAAAATGGGGCCAAACGCGTTGTCCCTGCGGATTGTCCCTATAGATTGTCCCTGCTGTTAGAATTTTTGTTTCCCTTTCCAACTAAGTCGACATAAGCTGATTATAATTTAGAACTGCAAACGAGCTAAGCCGAGCTTTGTTGGACTCAAGCTTGGCTCATTTACTAAACGAGTCAAAAATTTGAGTTCGAACTCGGCTCGAGCACTTAATGAGCCGAGTTTAATCATTTACTAAATGAGACTTTTTAATCAAGCTAAGCCTCCCTTAGCAAGACAAGCTTTTGTCAAACGAGCTCAGCTCGTTTAGTAAACAAACTGAAAACTCGAGCTTGGCTCATTTACTAAAAAAGCCGAGCCGAGGAGCTCCTCGGCTCATTTACAGCCCTAATTATAAATTTCCTTTGTTCTTGGGTAAATAGATTATAAATCTCCGATGGACAAAAAAAGAAAAATAAGCAGATTATTCAAATCCCTACGTATTATGATCCAAGCTAATAAAAGTTTGGGTCACATGCTAAGTGGGAGTGTGCGAAAAATAATTTTGAAAGATTTTTAGATTCTAGCTTCTATTTTTTTTATTTATATAATTGATTTTAGAATCTTAAGATTCTGAGAATCAGAAAAAAGAAAGAAATTCTCAAACTTTCAAATATGGGTTTAGGTACCTTTTGGAATTCTGCAACACAAATTCTCAAAAAATGAATGAAATTCTCATAATCTTGCTGCTACAACAAATAGGTTTCTCAACTTCTACTAAAATCCTAAATTTAAAATCTGCAACAAAATCTGAAACTAACGTCTAAAATCTGCATCCACAGTTGTTGCAAGCACGCCCAAGTAAGGTTCACAAAATATCATTAAATTCTTACATGTGTGTATATGCGCGCGCGTGCATTTATGTATGTCGAAAAAAGTTTATATAGAGATTATTGTATTGGAAGTTGTATTTAAATTCCACTTTTATAAAAGATAAAATTCATAGTTTGTTTGGTCATTAATTTTAAATTCTTAAATTTCTAGTCGGAGTGCGCTAAATTCTTAAATTTCTAGTCGGAGTGCGCTAAGTTGGTTCAAACACCAATGATCAAAAATAACAAGAATTATATTAATAATTTGCCTATAATTTAGCATATTAAGGTGCACTTTTGCCAACAAAGGGTAAATATCCATGAAATAAAAGGATGAATGTATTTCTATATACAAGTTTGAAAACCACTCTCCATTTTTTAATCAAGAGAAAAAGGCTACAATTTTTTTTTTCATTTTGACTTTAGGAAAGTCGGCATTCTTAGTGGAAAGGACACCAAGAGCGGTCTGATCCCTTATTTGAGCAGACCGTGATTGCTGGTTTACCAAAAAAAGATTTACGAATTGCTTGAGAATCAGCTGTGAGGAAATGCCCTTTCGGAAGAATATCTCTGATATGAAGAGGACCAAAATGAATACTGAGAGAGAGAGAGAGAGAGAGAGAGAGAGAGAGAGAGAGAGAGTCGAACCATGTTAGGAGTAAGGGCTCATCCATGTCGTTGAAGACATTGACATGAACATTATCATTCGTTGTTGCGTTAATAAGGGGTCCGGGGAACATCCCATTAATTGTAATAACCTGTTAATTCCATTACAACACCACCACATATTCTCATGCAAAAAACACAAGCACTTAAAAGAGGAAAATACTCAATTAAACACAAAATAAGGACAAATTAATTCGTACCGGTTGATTGACAGACAGTGGTTTGATGTTCATATCAATCATCACGTGCCAATTTTGAAATATCTCTGCACTTTCGGCCACATGAATAAAAAGTATTGCTAGAATTTTCAGGCCAAATATCAGCCCCTTGCCATTGGCCGAGGTGTAGCTCGCCATTGCTATTGCAATCTCTCTCTCTCTCTCTCTCTCTCTCTCTCTCCCTCTGTCTTTCTCTCTCTACTTTTGGGGTAGCGTTGGTTTAAAAGGGGTCAACTAAAGTGATATTGTAATGTTTAGGTTTGTTCACATTGGAAGCAGTATTCGATTTTCCTAAAGCATAAAAGCTTTGAGTCGATTCAGTTAATCCACAATTGGGAAAAAAATCAAAGCTCGTTTTGGTTGTTTTTGACCGGTGAATCTTGAGAAGTTTTGTATCTTTACAAGATTGTTTACTTTCTAGAATATATCTTTCCTAATTCAATTGAAGTTTTGACTAAATATCTTTGACTAGTGATTCAACTATATAATTTAAAAGTGGAGGAGCAAAAAGAGGAATTTTAATAGTAGAACTTATCAAGTTTTCAAAATAGATAAACATTTTGCTACAAGCACAAATCAAAAATTTGACAAACAAATTGAGGGACTTCGGGTTGGTGTTGTACAGTGTCGTACTGCACACCTCCGAGGCATTGGATCGTGCATCCGACAACTTGGATCTCATCTTGGCAACTAATGATTGAGAGTCGTTCATTGTCAAGATAAGATCTGAGCCGTCAGATGCACAATCTGACGGCTTGGAGATGAACAACACGGTGTTTCGCACACCACTGTACAACACTATCCCCAATTGCAAATTGAGACAAATAGAGTAAAGTATCTCTCTTGCACGTTCTAAAAAACAGGGAGATAGTCACCGATAGCTGAACGTGGTGGCCAAAGGTTTTTTTTGATGGCAAAAATGGAATTTTATTAACCTTTGAAATAGTTACAAAGATTAATAGGACAAGGAAAGAACGAAATTCCAATCCGAGACCCAAACTCTTGATTGGCAAGATGCCAACCAAGGCAACACCCAAAGGGTACAAAGCCCTAACACCTTGTGGTGGCCAAAGGTTGGCGTGAAGGTGGACATAGTCACCTAAATTATCTGCAATTAATTTTGAGCTGTGTCTATCTCTTCTAACCCTGTGTCATCTCCCTGAACAAGTGTTTTCTAAATGCATCTCAATTTCGATTACCTCATCTAATTCTAAATTTCCCCCATTATGAAGTTCCACAAGCAAAGCATAGTACCCTGTCTTACCTAAAAAAGCACAATACCCTTGACAAAATCCTTCTCCAATTGACAAAATCCAATGGCAAACAGATTCTCCAATTGTTTGGGACTTGTAAGGCTCGATTTGGTTTGACTTTGGATAAAATTATACAAGATCCCTTCCGATACAACCCTTCCCAAATTGCCAAAAAACAGGGCAAATGCCAAAGTTTACCATATAAATATAGCTCATGGAAAAGAAGAAAAAGTTCATCCATATGCCATAAGAACAAGCAAGCAAAACACAGGGCAAATGAAAAGAACAACCCATTTTCTTTTATGAAGCATGACCTATATATGTATGCATATATCTCGTATCTGAGTCTATATACTTACAAAACATGTGTACAAAACCATATCTCCATTCTCAAAACATCCAGAATTTTAACACTAGTTTGATCACAACGAATGAAAGAACTATATCTCTGTATATAAGCTACAATGGAAATTACATTGTCATTAACCCTATTCTCTGTTCCATCAAGATTGAGACCGCATCACCGTCTACACCGTCTGATAACAAGTTGTGTTTCCATCGCTCCATCAAGTTTGGTGATTTGAACTGCAGTGTGTTACCTTCATTTGGGAGTTATTACTTCTGCTTAATTAGAGCAACAATTCCCACCGGCTGCCTCACGGCACGCTCGCTTCTGCGCCAAAAATTGCTTCTTTACAACTACAGATCCCTTCTCAACTAAACTTGGGGTCTCGAGTATCTGTAAACCAAATTTTGGTCAGAGCATGTAGAAATACCAAATCCAAATTCTAGCACAGAATATACATTAACTAGGTTAATTCTTGATCTCAATTTACAATCACAACTCCCAAATGGAAGTGCCGCCCTGACACTGTGACAGTAGCTTTGTGACAGAAAGATGAATCTCCTGGAAAACAATGATGGGTTACTATGCCTTATTCACGGCATCATCTACTTTGAAAGAGATCACACGAGTCCATTCATAAACTGCAAGCAGGCGGCCTACCAAAAACTAACATTGCCAAGGAAATAAACATGTGTCCCTGATACTTAAGCTGAAAAGTTTTCACCAAGGCAAACTCTTTATTTTCTTTAAGGGTAGTGATAATGCCAAAACTGTTTTTTTGGTGTCAAAACTCCAGCACATAAAAGTCTTGTACATTACAAATGGTACAAGTCTTTTGTGCACTAAAGTTTTGGCACCAACAAAAACGGTTTTGGCATTATCATTTCACTTCTTTTTAATCATCTTGCTATCTTGCAAACTAGATGCTAGTGGTACAAATTTTTCCTTGTTTGTTAATTGTTATGGGGGGACAGAAATTTACTGTTTTATCGATAAGCATTACATTGGAAATTTGAATCTACTAAAACATGCAGAGGTGTACCATGAAAAGCATGCCTTCTAAACATTATACCTTTACATTGAGCTCCTTAAAACATTGTGGCACTTTTTCTCTGGTTTTAGCGCTGCATTCAAAAAACAAGCACTTGTGCTCCTGTGCAAGAGCCATCCCCTCTTCTGTACTTACAGCCCTTTCACCTCCCTGAAAAAAAACGCATATTATCAAAATCCTTGTCTCCTTGACAAGAGCATAAGAAGAAATGTATCAATCCTATTAAAACCACATTTGATATCGATTTTTTTAAGTGTATAAATAAATAAGTGATCTAAATTTCGAGAACAATGACTCTATTACGTGCATAACATTCGGAAATATCCATGCGTGAGGAGCACGTGCACGTCAGAAAGCCTGTGTATCTAAGGCGCAAAACAAATATGCAGAAGGGTAGACCGTAAAACTTACCTTATCAACTTTATTGCCAACTAGTATCTTTACACAGTCTTGATTAGTGGAGTAGAGCTCTACTTCCTTTGCCCATATTTCTGACAAGTTTGTAAAAGTTTTTCTCCGTGTCACATCATAAACTAAAATGAAAAGGAAATAGAGAAAACATTAGAAGTAGGAAATACAACAAAAAGGTATCAGCCATTAAAATTATTTAAATTAATCGGAATGGCAAAAAGCACAAGACCAGAGCAGAAAGTTCAAATTTACATGTGGCGTTTTGAAGTAGTAGTTGATTTGTTTTCCACTTTTAACAAACAAAAGTGCAAAATGGGGATAGAAGACAAAACAACACGTTTGGTTAAAACGAATGATTATAACATTTACAAAAAGAGTCGACATTGTGTCGTGCAAGAGGGAAATTCATAAGAATAGATAACAGTGTCAAACATAAAATAAGTCAGCAAGTAGTTAGACATCACCAGCAGCCTAGGGTGAGAAAACAGAAATTAGAAGAACCGCAATGAATATAAGGTTTGGAGGACCTAATAAATTCATTTACAACTTAACACGTCATAAAATTCTGTACCCAAAAATAAAATAGAACACATGCATCTCTTAGACTCTTTCCTTTTTGATATGCAGAGAGAGAGAGAGAGAGAGAGAGAGAGAGAGAGAGAGAGAGAGAATACATCTCCTAGCTTACACATGCTTCCCTAGGTTTCTGAAACAAGAACATGCAGGAAGAACATAATATATTCCCCAGCCAAAACTTGGTCTCAATATACAAGATGCAACAAGTACACAACACAACACAACACGAAACAAAGACAATACTATAAAATGAGGAACACTGGATAAACAATAAAAAAGCGCCAGGAATGCCACAAACAGTACATCATTATCAAAGTCAAAGGAAAATTATGGATTTCAAATAGCATACCAAGAATAATTCCATGTGCACCTCTATAGTAAGAGCTTATCAATGTTCCAAACCTCTCTTGTCCAGCTGCAGTAAAGTACAAATCTTAATAACCCATTAAATTGAAATTGCTCAATATTCATTCACGAACACTAATCAAAGACGTGGTCAAGTAACAGAGAATATAGATAACAACATAAAAATCCTGATTGAAGACTTCAAGAGAGCACCACTGTTGTTTTTTTTATTTCAAGAGGAAAAATTGCCTTTAAGAGTAGTGTTAAATCTAAGAGGAGGAAAAACCGTGAAA
Source organism: Rhododendron kiyosumense (assembly GCA_019656275.1). Lineage (NCBI taxonomy): Eukaryota > Viridiplantae > Streptophyta > Magnoliopsida > Ericales > Ericaceae > Rhododendron > Rhododendron kiyosumense. Next base: position 4,587,186 of record BPLS01000163.1, read on the forward strand.
AGGTTAAATACATGTATGGAAGGAGATATTACTGCTATCCGAGAAAAAAACAGCCCCGGTAATGAACCATATATGTCGGATTACCTGTGTCCCAAATGGTGAGTTTTAGTCTTTTCCCACCAACGGTTAGCACCTTGATCTTAAAATCCACACCTGGAAATCACCCAAAAAACAACTCTAAGCTCGATTTTATTATATGAACCTCAATAAAGAATGAGTGAATCACATCAAAATTCAGAAAACCAAGGCTCATATTTTTGTTCTTCTTTTGAAGGAAGCAAGAGGCTTATATTAGTACTTCAGTTTAGTATGTTCGTATAGCCATTTATAAGAGTTTTCATTCACATGCCTCCCATGAAAACAATGTCAGAAAAGAAGTAAAAACTACATTTCTTAGCTATAATTCCAAAAACTGCTAAACAACTAGTGGCCACAGGATCAAAATTTGCTCACAGAGTACGATCACTTCCATGACTGTTGTTATCTTGGACAAGCAAGAACAACAGAAAGCCAAATACCAGCAGACATATAATATCTTGACGTAAATATGCGAGATACAAGCATAATTACTCCACTTATCTCTCAGCCTTCTTCGGCCAAAAATAAACCGAAAGATTTGACACAAAAAGAGTTTTCCATCCGATGTTTCAGTTGAAACAAAACAACAATCAACGAAAATCAAGCGAATCTAATTATGTAAAATTATACCGAAAACCCTTTCAGATGCTTGCTTCTATAATGAAGTTGGCTACATGGAATTGCCTCTAGTCTCAAGAGTATGATTCTAAAAAAAGACAATTCAAAGAACACAAGGTTGACAACCTAATGATGCCACCAGTGATTCTCAGCAATGTATTTTTAATTAGATGCAAAAGTATCAGCAATAAACAAATGCCCAAAAACAATCACAGGCATTAGGCTAATTTCCATAGCCAATCTAGAAACAGAGAAAGCAAATCTTTCCCCTGGTAAATAACCCCACCACGTCATATTATTTGCCAAAAAAACTACCAGCATATGAATTTGCAGCTGAACCCAAAAATAATTCAAAGCTATTGTTAGATTTTGTCCCACATCGCTTACCTAAGCCCCCAAACTTGGTTTATATTATTTAGAGGTTACTCTACCTATTGTCAATTGGTTTTAGGTTGGAACCCTCCAAGAAATATAACATGAGCAATGTGGGATAGACTCCAATACTCCTTCACATGCCAGCCCGGATGCACATGGAGGTACAGATTGATGAGGCGAGTCGAACACTACATCTAACAGCAATGGTCTATACGCACAAAAATTGGTGCTCAGATTCATTCAGCAGGCGGTCCTACGCCGGCAGCTCGAATTTGAACCACCTATTGGCTATTACTTTATCTATGCAACTTTCTTTGCAATTTTAAGTCCACTGTCTTTACACCTTTTTATCTAGCAAAAGTAGTTTTAAATCAAGAACTCCATGCATGTTATGCAAGAACCGACCATACAGACATCGATTTTCCCAGAAGGCGAAAGAAACTCAATACATACATCCATATGTGCATATAACAATAAATATATGTATACATGTGTAGAACTATAGAGAGAGAGAGAGAGAGAGAGAGAGAGAGAGTACCAATGGTGGGGGAGAGATCTTGAAGGTCCCTAGTGGAGGTTGAGATGAAGCTGAGGAGAAGACTGCTCTTACCAACACCTGAATCACCTGTCAGTAAAATCTTGAAAGAGTAATCATACCCATTACCGTTGTTGCTCCCTCCTCCTTGATTTCCCAAATTTCTTGATGAACCCATCACCATATCATCAAAAGTCACTCACTTATACGTACATATACATCATCTCAAACACAAGAAACGGTGATGATACCTCTTCTTCTAAAGAGAGATAGAGAGAGAAATTGGGAAAATGTGAGTGGGGACTGAGGTGGGTCTGGGCTTGGGGGGTTTTGGACATCTGTCTTGTGCTTCATTAAGACGGTTGTATGTCTCTCTTGCCCCATGCGCCTTCACTACAATTTCCCAAATCTTTTACTTATGACTCCTGAGTTGGGCCCCATTTGATGAAAACATTTCGGGGGTGTTCGGTTAAATAAATTAAGAGGCTTATTTTTTTGTTTTTATTCAAATTTTTTTCGTATTTGTTAATTTGTCATTAATTTTTGAGAGATTATTGCATCGTTATGACGATAGGAATCTAAAAAGTAAAAAATTTTGACCGAAATCCAAGAAACACTATAATAGTATATTGACTTGCCTTTGTGTAGAATTTTGAAAAAAAATTATAATTGTAACTTTTATAAGGATACCAACATTAATTACTAATGGCTAAGTACAAAAATATAACAAAAAATAGAAATATAAGGTTAATATTATGAATATTTAAGTAATAAACTTTCACCTAGATAGATTTAGTGTCTTATAGTTTTTTTTTTTTTTGGCCCTAAAATCTCAATTCTCTTGGCACAAACATCCCCAATTGTTAAGACTTCAAAGGAAATTTCAAGAAAATAGTGACGGAAGAGAAGAAATTTTGGAAATCCTATGTAATTTTGGTAAAATTTAAGTTGTAGGTTTGTCTCTCCTCAATTGTTGTTCTAAATTTCTACTGATTCTTTGTTTTTTGATTGGTAAAACCAAGTAACATGAAAGCTCATGTACCAAATTCGTCCAATTGTGATGAATGAAAAAAAAGAAAATAAGACACATACATCAAAATCGATCCCATTAGTTAAACTGATATATGTATTTATGTTATTTTGAGTTTTAATGTATTTACATGATTATGCATGTGTATTTATATTTTTTCCTCGCATGCACGGTCACCCCTGCGTGATAAAATTCTTGCCTCCGTCCTTGACCATTATCCCCTACTTCTAGTCCTTTTTCTTTTCTTTTTTAAAACTAACCAGTATATTTTGTCTATCTTTTTTTGCTCCTTTTATCTTTTTTCAATTACAAATCCTCCTTTTATTCGAGTTCACAATCTTTTGTATTCAACATTAATAATTTTGGGTTATAAAAATAAAGGTTAAGTTTATCAAATATGTGAATTTTTAGTACAAATTTATTAGTAACGAGGAATCCGAAATGGTACCCAGTATTGTACCGGTACTGGTATGTACAGTACCACTAACAAAACTAGTACCATACCTGATACGGTATTCAGAACCTTCTGTCAGCATGGGTGCTAGCTGGCCATACAATATGGCCCCATTTTGGTGTACAATCACATTCTCTTTGTTCCTTTTTTGGTACTGTTAAATTGGCAAGATGGTTAATGATTAATTGAATTTTTTTTTTGAATTTATGACATACTGAAAAATTTTAATTTTTTTGTGGGGCCCATTTTTGCCCCCACACAAAACTGATTCAAATTGCTCATTATTTTTACAATATTTTTATGAAGTTCTTCAAAAAAAAAAATGGGCTTTATGCAATATCAGTAAGAACTTTTTCAGAATTCGTAAGGTGCCATATGAATTTTGAAAAAATTCTTATTAATATTGGATTGAGCATTTTCAATTATCTTTGTAGGACCTGAAATGGATCCTATCAAAATACTCCATAAAAATAAGATAAATCATTTTTCTAAAATTAAGTGTTTTGCCCTGCGAATTCTTAAAAAACTCTAAAGGATATCGGATTGAGTCCTTCTTCTTTTTTCTTTTTTTTTTTTGTAGAAAGCCATAAAAATATTTTAAAATAATGAGTGGTTTGAATCAGTTTTGTAAGACCTAAAATGAGCTCCACAAAAAATCAATTAATCATCAACCATCTTGCCAATGGCAAATTAATGGTACCAAACAAAAACAAAGAGAGAATATGTATTTGTAGCACCAAAATGGGGCAACCCATGCCGACCTTGCTGGTTAGCAGGTCCCCCAGTCCACACTTTGGAATGGATATTTGATAACCGGCCTCATTGCCATAAAATTGCTATAGTACGTACGAGTCAAGTTGTTTATTTCTGTAGATATGAAAGTATTTTTTTTATGAAAAACATTAGATTGCTCAAACATCGGTATCCATCTGACTGTTTATTTGAATTTAGTCAAATGGTATTCGATGATGTCTTTGCCGATAACTAATCGATCTGCACATTGAAGCCTATAAAATGAACGGTTCAAATTATAAAATAAAGTCACAGTGAAACTCATTTTAATCACATGAAAGATCACATGAAGAAACACCACATTATATGATCTCCATTCATTTTTCTATGGCAGAATTGATGCTAATGGGTTAGTGAATTCGATCAGTCAATGTAACATAAAATTAAACAATAGAAGCACTGAGTTAACTTCAATTTTATTTAGTCATTAGTAATCTATATTCCAAAAGGAATTAATTAAAATTGTTGGCTGCATTTTCATAAATATTTTTGAAAAATTTTCAAAATTCGTCTGATTGAGTTGATTTTTTTACATGATCCTTTTAAAAATATTTAGACAAACAATGTGTAGGATCCCCAGATGGATCTTATACAATCCGATGTATAGCTGGTATATATATATTGGTGTCCCCATAACTTTTTTGTTAGAAGAGTGCATATCAAATGAAATGCAAGTCAACAAATTGAATGTCACATCAAGTACCAGATCTGATGATATTCACTTATTCAGTGTGATCAAGGACACAACCACTTCAAGATTTGCTAATGTCTTAGTTGGTTGAGTTTTTAAAAAATTTTGGGTTTGACTTTTAGGTAATTAATGAGTGTAGAGAAAAAATATGGTAACAATTGGAGATATAGGTAATGAATGGAGAGAAATAGAGAGAGGAGAGAGTAATGATTGAAAGTAGGAATAATGAGTATTTTTTGAGTTGAAATTTTTTTTTCAAGTTTAAATCCAAACAAGGCATAAATTGTTTTAATTAATGGATTATGTTTGTGTTTCTAAAAAAACAAAAAGGGTCACAGACACTTTAAAATAATTTGTTATTTTTTCCATTCATAATAAAACTATACTTACTAATCTTGAAGCAGGGTGAAGGCAATAATCGTGAATGGAGCGGGGCGGGTTTTGCCACACCCGACCTGAAAATTTAGTCCCGCCCCAAATTTGGACCGAATAATTTATGGGTAACTCCGCCCCACCCCTATCGGGTTTACCACCTAACAGAAATGTTATAGTTTTGGGAATGGGAATGTTGTCAAACACCCCCTTGTCAAAGACTCAAACGAGTGTCGAGCGGCCGATTAAGTCGTTTATCTTTGCAATCGACGGTTCGGATCTTGATTGAGCAATAGACAATTCTGATCTGTATCTGCTCAAATTCAATTTGAGTCGTTCGTATCAAAATAAACAATTGAATACTGCTCCGCACCCACCTGACAGGAAGTGCTTGTCAGCATCCGAGGGCTCAACAATCATGCCGAAAAACACGAATTCAGCCATTTTTGCACAACATCATGCCCAAAAAACAATAAATATCTATCTAATTTTAAAATAGAAGCAATTTGGCAGAGCATGACAATTTGGAAAGCAAATTACTACATAGGAGTAGATCTCAACGCTCTTTCTACATTAATTAATTGCTTGCGTTGCTTGTTCGGTAACTCCTCCAAAGTACACAAATTACAAACGAACAGTGATTAAAAATTCAAAACAACTTGAATAAATAAATAAAAATATTGTCCAAAGATTTTTTAAATCTTTATAATATTTGTTTCTTGTTTTTCTAATGAATAAATAAGCTAAGCGATTCAAACGGGCTGTTAATATTCATAACTTTCGTTTTCATTAAGTTAAAAAAAAAAAACTATGGGTACATCAATTGGTGTACACTAAACATACAACAGATTGTGTGGATTTCATCTCGAGAATGCCCAATGTTTTCGCTCTCAATTCTTGCATTGCGCTCGCGCTTTCAACCATCAGTCTCACCAATTTTAATTGGTTGAGATGGGATTCGAAGACGCTTTCACGCTCGCGCACATGCATTGTGTGACTTAGATCTCATATAGTTTATCAGAACCGTTCAATTTGTTAAAAATATTTTTTTAAAAGTTATGGTAAAAAAATCAGCAAATTCGGATATTCATAAGAGCTAATTGGTTTTTCACCTAAATTCGTATGAAAAATTTGAATGAATTGATCAAGCTTGTACTAATATTTGAATGAGCTATTTTTTATTTTGTAAAAACATATCTACCAGGCACCTCAAATGTGACGCCCCAATTTTTGGGAACGTTAATTTAATAAAATTTCCACATTTATTAATTAGAAAGAAACATAAAGTTATTACAAGCCAAATTATCCCCAAAGTCGTATTACACTTATTTAAATAGATAAGGGAGGGGTACTAGGCTAACTTCTACTCTTCTGGACGTCCGTCTTCTTCTGCGTTATTCTGCTCAGCACCAAACTCTCCCAAATTATAAAATTCCCCCTGTTCGTCTCTAAACTCTGGCATAAGATGCCAGGGTCACAAAAGTAACACCGTGAGCAATGAAGCCCAATAGCTAACTCTTACCCCTATGTCCCATACACTAACAAAAATAGCATATAACAATTTATCAAAATTGAGCATCACAAAAATAATCAAAGGTGTCGGTGTCTTTCAGAGTTATCGCAGCGTATCGTAAACTGTGTCATTATTTTTCAAGAATCGATTCCACTTTCCATTTTTTCCTCGAGCACTGGTTCCGCTGACCATCTTTCAGGACCTATCGGGCTCCCAGGCCAAATTCAGATTTTGCCACCCAAAAGCACTGATTCCGCTGACCGTCTCTTTTAGGACCTACCGGGCTCTCAGTCTTTAATCATTTTCCATTTCATAACACATACACGGCACTAGTTCCGCTGACCATCCTTTCAGGACCTACCGGGCTCCTAGGCCACACACGCACACCCGAGCCATGATTCCGCCGACCATTCTCTTAGGACCTACCGAGTTCTTATGCTCACTCACGCACACTTGAGCCATGATTCCGCTGACCATCTTTAATGGACCTACCGGGTTCTCATGCTCACACAATTATTAATCTTTTACATTTCATTTTCCTTTTACTTTTTGTATTCCACTTCTCATTTCTCGTGTCGCGTAATCATGTATCATTTTCTTGGGTTCACATTATTCTTTCAAAGCTTGCTACTATCGTGCGATGATACTAAATCATTAATTCCATGCATCTCTATTTTTCAACGACATTGAAAATTATAACATCACAACTTATCAACAACATGCAATTAATTAAGCATTTCAACGATAAAATCAACTTTTCAATTTAAACAATTTAATCATATGATATCATAAAAATAAAAAAAATACTAATAATAGTTAAACATGTAGCACATCAACATTATACTTAGGTGAGCAGATATAGAGGTTTCTACCGTTCTCCTTGGCGGTAGAGCAGCTACGGAGTACGTCGGGTGAAAATGCGAGTGGAGTAACGTCTTTCGGCTTGACCGAAGAATAAAAAGAAAGTACTTTTCTTTTTCCGGAAGCACAAATACTTCTAGAATTTTTGAAAATTGGGATCAAAGGTTGATTTGAGTGGTGTTGGAAAGGTGGCAAGGTGATGGTGGAATTGAACTAATTTCTTCCTTCTTTTTTTTTTTCTAGTCAAAACCTCTCGCTCTTTTGCTTTCCAAACTCACACTAAAGAAGTATGTGAGAAGTGGATGATTGATGGTGTGGGTGTGCTTGTGAATGTAGAAAGAAGGTGAAAGGCATGCCTATTTATACTAGGGAAGGAAGAATCTAGATCATAGCAAATCTTGACCATAATCTTACATAATCCTAGGGAAATCAAATCAAATCTTGACCATAATCTTATATAATCCTAAAGAATCAAATCAAATCTTGACCAAAATCTTATATAATCCTATAAAATCTAACAATATCTTGCAAAATCTATATAATATCTAATAGAATCCAATCCAATCTTATCCTAATCATATCTAATAAAATCCAATCTAATCTTATCATATCTAATAAAATCCAATAAAATCTTAATATATATCTTATATAATCTAGGAATATCTAGGAAAATCTATATCAAATCTCTCCCTCAATCTCCTACAATTAACTCCTTAAATTTGAGGGAATCAAGATCTTAAATTGTATATCATATCTAGACTAGGATCCTAACTAGATTTTGTATATCTTAGCTAGACTTTTCTAGGATTCATTAGGATAACAATTATGACTCTCTCCTAATCTATATTTATACACCGTGATTATTCTTGGATATCAATCTCTCTAGGATTTAAAAAAATCTAGGTTAGGGTTTGCATGTACATATATATCCATATAGCTTTACTTATTTACTCACTAGGGTTTTGGTATTGATTCATTTTAAAAGAATACTAAATTAATATCTAAATGAAAGAATTTCAATTAAAACATTTAATTTTATTATAAAAATTTAGGGTTGTTACATCAAATGTTAGCTCAAAATTGTACTTTGCTATCACTCTTCAAATTTTGAAGCATGAGTTTTTGTAGTTCACCTCATTAGACCCTTCAAACTACTTCCTCCATTCCACAAATACCATCATTTTCATTACTCACACATTTTAAAATATATCTATATTTTGTAATTTATAATATTTTTATGATTTTATTTAAAACTAAATGAAATCTATTTAACAAAATCCATATTGTATATAAAAATATTACATATTAGCAAATATAGATAAATTTATGCAAGATATAAATAGCAAAAATATATGGACATTTTTATGGGGTGGATGGAGTTAATATTTTACTCTGCCCGTCCTACAAAAATTGTCTATTTTCATAAATCTCTTTAAAAATGGATATTTTTACAATTCATTATGAATTTTATGATTATAAATTTAATTCTAATAGAGCTAAGTAAAATTTATCAAACAAGATCTATATTGGATACGATTTATACTAGTTCTATGAATTACATATGATTTTTTTTCTAGTTCTATTGATATAAATATAAAAAGATACGCCTTTCACATTACGAATTTTTTTTGACCAATCTTCTTTATTGCATAATCCTTCAGTTATAACTTTCTATAATAAATAATATATTTCTAGATAATTGTGTTATCTACGATAACTTTTTAATGTTGTAACTTCAATCCAAACACGTACTTAGCTTTTTTCTCAAATAATTAAAAATTTTAATACTAAAAATTCATGTTCAAAATTATGAAACAAAAATAATGAAAGAAAGAAAGACAAGAGATGATATTAATTTTTTTTGTTGCGAAACAAGTAAAAAATGCAAGTACGTGTATGTATGTATGTATGTATGTATATATATACATCTATAGTAAGTTTCTAATGCGGACCTCTGCATCCAAGTAAAGTGCAGACCACCCCATTTCTCCCCTTTCCCGATTGAATTTTTATAATCTGAACCGTTCAATGTGTTCAGAACGTGATTTTAAGGGTACATGCAAGAAATCGGCAAAAAAAATGACAGAGAAGGGCTTGATTTGAGCAGTTTTTAATTGAACCATTCAATAAAAAATAAACAAAAACTGCTTGGATGAAGCCCTCCCCAATCTTTTTCTTTGTTGATTTCTCGTGGGTACCTTTAAAATCACGTTCTGAACACATTGAGCGGCTCGGATCATCGAAATTCGATCAGAAAAAGGGAGGTCCGCACTTTGCTTGGATGCTAAAATAACAAAATTTTGAGATTTGAGGGGTGATGGACATTCCCCAAATTTGAAGAGAGAGAAAGGAAACTTAAGGGCTGAGTTCAAATTATTTGGGATATGAGGGATCTGGAGCACTTATTCCATGCTTGATCCCTCAAATTTTCTGACATTTGGGATATGAGGAATCTGCTAGAGATGCTCTAATATCCCTTCGAATAATCTAGTAAACAAATTAGTGGGAAACCTCAAAATGAGTCCTGGCTCATTAGTTTAGCCCTCAACCTTAGTGCTGGAAATTTACACGTTGGTCTAATTGGTTGGGTGTTTGTTTCAAGTTCACCAAAGTCTTGAATTGTCTACTTAGAAGCCGTTTCGGATTTTAGAAAAATGAAGTTTTAGAAAAGGAAGGTAATTTCAAGCTCCAAAATCATGTATTTACGCAAATAATTTTCTTACCAATATGAATCTTGTTTGATAGATCTTATTGAGATCTTTTAAACGATGCAAAAAAAATTGAAAAATTATTTTTCATTTTCGTTACATTTGAATTTGAAATTACCTTCTTTTTTACAAAGAATATTTTTGTAAAAAGCGGAACAGGGCCTAACTTACTTACTTTCTGAACGGTTTCTTGTCATTCCTCAAAACACCTTACTGCGGGGGGTGTTCGTGCTTCAAGTCACCATCACAAGTAAAAATCTTATTACTGTATAATATACTGAATAGCCTTGTCGTGTATTAATCCTATGTTTTGTTCGTTTGTGAATAAATGAGAAAAATAATGGGGTGATTCATTCCATGAAAAGGCCGGGCAAAGCAACACGTAGAAAAGGATGGTGCCACGTAATTTCCAAGTGACGACTGTTTTTTATTTTTTAGGATAGAGCTCATTTTGATGACTTCCACAGTTTTACTAGTAATTTGCCATTTGGAGACGCGCGCTAGCTGCAGGCCCGGCAAATAAAGTTGTCGATAACAAGAGGATGTGTGCGCTTACTTGGAATGTCGACATGTTTGAGCACGGCACGTTTATAAGTAGCTAACAACTCAACGTGAAAAATAAATATTTAAGTGGGCTGGGTTGAACTATCTTTTAGAGACGTGAAAAAAACTTAGTAAACAGTAGCACCGACATGATACAAGAACTGATGGATCAAATTTATTTGTTTTCTTTTGGGTACTTTGTCATATTTATTTAATCACAAGTGTGATTGACCTATTAATTTTAATTTACTCACAATAAAATTCATTCTTTCTAGAATCAATTGAGTAAATTAGCTTCAGACTACTGGTAATTTTGCTTTTTTATTACTCTTTTTGGCTTATTTTTGGGTTTTTTTGAAATTTTTGAGTTTGGTTCATAATTATTAACATTTTCGATTCCTCTCATTGAGATGAACAAATAATCTAAAAAAACTTGACACAAAATTAACGAAGGCAAAAAAGAATTTACTAACACACCCAAAAAAAGCAAGGTGGTTTATTAAGCCGAACTAAAATAAAACATGAATTTCCTTTGGGTTTTGCCAAATAAAAACCTACTCCCTCCGTCCCAATTTGTTTGTTCAATTGTCGAAATTCGTATTTTTCAAAAAAATACTTATATTTTACATTTTATAATTTTTTTAAGATTTTGTATAATAAAACTAATTGAGAAATACCAAACAAGATCTATATTGCATATTAAAAACATTATGAATTGAAAATTATAGACAATTTTTTTTGGAGGTCAAACGCTCTCAAAAAGTCAAAAATGGGACAAACAAATCGGGACGGAGGGAGTAGTAAAATTGGGAAAATGTCGGTCAAGAATATGTTTTGATAATTAATACCCGCCAAGAACATTTTGTTCATTAACAAATATTCTTAGCATATCCTCAAAATGTATTAATTATAAAAATAAAAAATAAAAAAACGTCCTAGGCCGCAATTTTCCCAAAATTTTAAGTACTGGTTTGAAGCCCAATAAAAAATAAGGATTTGGGCCTATAAAGTGGCGATTGGGTTAGCTCTCTAAAGTAAATGTTGGGCCATTTGCCTTCAGAGGCAAATCCAGAGAGAACATAAATAGACAAGACATCAAAGAAAGACAAGGGAGCCGATCAAAAAAAAGAAAGGAAAAATGATGGCCCAGGACGTATTTTAATAATTAATACTCGTTAAGGACATTTTTAATATTAATAAATGTTTTCAGCTTATCATTGGCGGATATTAATTATCAAAACACGTCATAGGCTGTCATTTTCCAAAAAAAAAAGAAAGACAAGGGAATATAGGGTTGGTCTTTGTCCCATAAGTAATGCATCGGACTAACTTACCTTCTGTTTGATTAACGATTTTGCTAACCTCCGCTCACTACACGGATGATAATACACAAATAATTTTAAACGAATTCGGATAGTGATACATATCTTATAGATCGGGGCGGTTCCGGGAACCCTTAAAAAAACCTTTAAAAAACCCCCCCAAGTTCTGGATTGAATTTTGATGATCCGAGCCGCTCAATATAATCAGAACGTGATTTTAAGAATACATGAGAGAAATCAGCAAAAAAAAGACCAGAAAGGGCTTCATCTGAACAGTTTTTTATTGAATTTTCTTGAATGGTTCAATAAAAAACTGCTCAAATGAAGCCCTTTCTGGTCATTTTTTTTGCCAATTTTTTATGGACACCCTTAAAATCACGTTCTGAACACATTAAGCGGCTCGGATCATCAAAATTTGATCGGGAACTATGAGATTAAGATTTTGAGGATTTTTTTAGAGGTTTTTTTAAGGTTTCCGGAACCACCCGCTTATAGAAATTTATACATTTTTCAAATATCAAAATGGTTTTCGTGAATATCAATACCTTTTACTTATTATTCTACACCTTGAAGGCGGAGGTTAACATTTTTCTTTGATTATAACTATGCCGTATCAAGATTGGATTCAAAAAATTTATAATGTCAAAACTCACAAGATTTACGTATTAAATCTCTCTTCTTTGGGTTCTTTATTTCTTTCGAGTACGAATTAAATAGATTGATCTATTTCATCAATCATGAGACAGTCTGTTAAGTTCTCTGTAATGCCCAAAAAAAAAAAATAATAATAAAAAGTAAGGTGGCAATTCTAACCTATTTTTTAACCCGTTTAAATCCGCCCACTTTTAACCCAACCCAATCCGTCCATATTATATAATAAGTTGTATTTACATGAGTTTAAATAGATTGAAAATTAGTTCAATATGGGTTGGGATTAAAAAATTCATCCTTGAACAATAGTCAGCCTCCTGTACGCATCATGCACTAGGCAAAACAAAAGCAAACAGAAGCTCCGTTTTTTGCTAGAATGGGCTCAGTGAGTTACATCCTCACAAATTCTCTCTCTCTCTCTCTCTCTCTCTCCATTTTAAAGACTTCTTATCTCCAACTCCGAGGACCAAGATTGACCAACCCCTAGAGCTATAAGTTACTAATTGCCTTAATTTTTGTTTTTATTCAAAAAAAAATTTGCATTTGTTATTTTTTTTGTTAATTCTTTTGTGAATCAATTTTTCATCTTTTTTCCGTATTTGTTAATTTTGCTTTAAATATTTGTAACTATGGAGAGAAGGAGAAGGAGGAAATGAAAGTAATAGTTGAAATTAGACATCATAAATAAGGAATCAGAAAAACTTCTTTACAGGGCTTCCCGTGAATAAGGGTTTATGGTGCTCAATCGCGCGCATTCAAAACTGTTTTGAACAATTCGGATTGAAAATCAATTGTGACCGATCAATATTGAAAAGCAATCTCAATCCTTGATGGATGGCCAAAATTGTGCGGAGCCATAAATAAGTTTCTCTCATAAGGAATAGCTCATGGACTGAAGAAATTACTGTAACCGAGACATATCTAATCTCAATTCACAAAAAGTTTGGAACCCACGATTGAAGTGTATGAATCTCGCAGATTTTTTCTGTTCGTGTTATGCCCAAAGCACGGAAGAATCCCGGAATTTCCCTGTAACACATTCACGATCAGTTTGGATTTGACTTGACCCATATTCGACCGACCCGTTTCAATCCGTTTACTATTTTGACCCGCCCATATTTGATCAGCAACCCGTTTCAACCTGCCGAAAACCGCCCATTTGCCACCCTTAATAAAAAGGATCCAAAATAAAACATTGAGAATTAATCCATGTTTTTGTCAGTGTATTTTTTGCGTAAGTTCCCCTACTCAAATTTGCACGTGGAGAGGTACCGATAGAGATCAAAATTGCCTGCCTGAATGCAATTTTGTTCATCGTCCTTAAAATGGTGAATATTATCCTTCTTCTTATTGGTTGAAATGGTGTAGGTCTCACTCGTGCAATACACTTTTTGGTAAACATGACAATCACTTTATAGTGGGATCCACACTATTTCAATTTGTTGGAAATTTACAGAATTTCGGGTGAATGAAACCGGGATTTTGGAGGGTCTCCCAAGGCAACCGGTCCCGGGTTCGTTGAATCTGGACGCAATCAATAGACGTATTGATTGTGGGAAATCATTATTCCCATAACCCTTCCATGATGGTCAATTATTTCCGTAACCTCCCTCTTCATGGCAGAAATGAATTCTGAATTCAATGGGCAGAATTCATTGCAGAAGTTTTCAGCCCTCCTTCACCCTATAAATCAAAGGATCACGTTTTGGAGCAGCATAGCAAACTCAGAGCACTCAAATCCCTTCTGGAAATTCGTTCTTGAGAGAGAGAGAGAGGCAGGCGGTAGTTAGTTCGCCAAGGCGGTCGACGGCGGTGTTCCGGCGGTTTGCGGTCTAGCCGAGCTAACCCTGGGAGAAAGTCGCCGACGCAACCTACAACACCAACGGTAGGCGGCGGATATTTCTTAAGGAGACCGTGGTACCACACGGGACTCGGATTCGATCCCAAAGATTTCGTTTGTATCTTGTTCTGTATACTCTGTTAACTGTTTGTATTTTGAAATTTGGTTTAGTATTTGTAATTGTTACATTATGATTGAAACTGTTCTCTGGATTCTCTGATAATGCCGTAAAAGTTTTCCAACACAATTAATAAGAAAGAAGATAATGTTCACCTTCTTAAACGAAGGATCAACAAAACTCAACTCTGCCGGAGCCAAACGGGAACTTAGACATCACTTTCTTGGAATCACTAATAAACTCCGCCACTTGAGTGAGTAATGAATATCATATATTATTTCAGTGGTTTTCTCATTTCTGGGTGTGCGTAAAGAACAAAGACCGGTTAAATTACTCCAAAATAATGCTCATAATTATCGCCATGCCCAGCACGAAACCCCGTTTCGTGACGTTGAAGTAACTTCAGAGGGAATTAAAGGCACTTTCTTTTTCTATTCCAAAAAAAAAAATACTACTGATTAAATGCCGGCCGCTTTTAGTAGTTGAATTTCCTACTTAAAAAATTACTCCCTCCGCCTCAAATTGGATGTCAATTTTTGATATCCGTGCCAATTTTAATTCGTAATATCTTTTAATATGAATCTCAAAATTTATGCAATATAAATCTTGTTGGATACTTCTCGATTAGTTCTATTATATAAAATTTTTAAACTCATGAAAAATATTATAGATTGAAAGATATAAGCGATGAAAAATGACACGAGTTTCAAAAATTATCATCATTTTTAGGATGGAGGGAATATTCAGAAATTGAAATCAAAGTTTTTTCTTTTTATCTGCAATTGAAATCAAAGTTTCAATTTGTGGATCATCTGCTAGCTTATCTCTAAAGTAGAAAATTCAACTTTTTTTCCCATAAACCATGTTGAGTTAGTCACTTAATTGGTAGAGTGTTTTAGACTTTCAAAATCACCGTACCGGAAGAGTCAACTACCTTGGTTATCTTAGTTGGACATCAATGTATACTTTTGTAGAGGCGGCATGGCGTAATTCCTTGTCAAAAGCAAAGATTGATTATTTCTACACTTAAATGAGGGTTATTTGTCCACTTAATTAATGGGTTATTAGTTGAGTTGATCGAGTGTCAATACTGTGGTATTATATCTGGCAAATTATGGCGTCATATAGACCGGTGGTTATTTTATTTCCTTCACCATTCCTTGAAGCTATTCCTAGGATTTATGCCCATAATATATATTGAAAAATCAGGGTTTCCTAGCAATTCGTAAAAACCCTAACAATATGAATGCGAATCACAAACTATTACTACCAGCAAAAACTACGTAATCAATCAAACCCACAACGCAGAGATATGCGTGGAAAACCCCAAAACGGGTAAAAACCACAGGAAGGAATCAAATCATTATAATCATTGTGCAGTTACAGATATACCTATCCAAACGATGCAAATCCTCACAAAGTTCTAAGTATCACCTGCCGAGTCACACGTATACCGCACCCAGTGATCTTGATTGCCAACGGCCTTGAGTCCACAAGCCCTCCAAAACCTACGAAAAATTCCCTTTGGAAATAGCACTGCCAAAAACCAATTCCTTCGATATATCCATCCACTGCCGCCGCACACTTTCTTTTCACTGTATAATATGTGGACTAGTTTTTTCTTTGCCGAGAGTATTCTTTTTATA
This sequence comes from Rhododendron kiyosumense, assembly GCA_019656275.1. Lineage (NCBI taxonomy): Eukaryota > Viridiplantae > Streptophyta > Magnoliopsida > Ericales > Ericaceae > Rhododendron > Rhododendron kiyosumense. Next base: position 4,603,333 of record BPLS01000163.1, read on the forward strand.
ATGCTCCCTCCCAAACCTAGAAAGAAAGAAGTCCATATATAGAACCCCTTTTATCTTTCGTTGCTTTTCATTTAAGAACAGAATGTATGGACTGATATTCGGATTGATCCCTCCATCCATCGGTCTTCGCCAAAATCTCCGTCTCGCAATAGTCGACCTCTAAAAACATTTACTCTCGATTACAAATAAATAGATTCCTTCCACTCTAATCCTATACAGATTCACTAGCCTATTAAAAATAATAAAATTACAACTCGATAAAAATTATGTGTTTTGTCAAATGGAATTGCCAATACACAAAGTCTCCAGAAAATGGTCCTTACATATATTTGACTAAATATAAGAGGGGTCTATGTAAACTCAAGAGATTAGAGAAGCCCAAGTTCGAATCTCAAGGAGCAGACCAATAGTAAGATTTCACCCTGTAATTTCCTTCTAATTACAAAATATAAATGGGACGGAACTAACTATATATGCCCATAAAATTAGTTGGGGCGAAGTTTTGATCGCCAATGTCAGCACAAAAACAAAAAATTGTAAAGATTTTTTTTTTTTGGAATTGTTCAGTTGTAAGAGGGCCGGCAAATTACACCCCAAACTCAAGAAGGGTTTGTACCAGGCGAACTCTCCAAATATGTAAATTAGTTCTTCTCAGGCAAAGGGAAAAACAAAATTTCTCTAAATAAGGAGTAAAAGTTAATAAGGTGATGAAAAATGTCATCATCAGATCTAAGTATTTAAGTTGATGGGGTTTACCATTTAGGAATTACTCCCTCCGTCCGGATTTAATAGTTTTTCGTTCAATTCTAACCGGATAAAAAATGAGTTATATCTTTAAATTGATAATAAATTTTATGTCCAATATGGATCATGTTTCAAATTACATAAAACATTATAAATTATAAGATATAATCGATTAAAAACTGACACAAACTCCAAAAAATGACTATTAAATATGGATAGAGGAAATATAAAAGAACTAAACGATTCATCGATTACCACGTGTCACTCCCCGACTTGTGGAATAATTGTAATCATGTGTGGCACTATCAGTTAAGAAATAACGCCAAATTAGCTACCCACAAGTAAACACATTGTTTAGCGTGGGCCACAAACAAGCGCATTATATAGTGGAGTAGTATTATTATTAAGCTTTACCAAGTTTGCAATACAAAACAAGTCAAAAAGAAGTGATCGGTAATATAACATGGGCCACGAAAGACTAAAGATGGGCCTAGATTTCTCTACCTGCAAATTTCACCACACAAGCAAAGAAAGATTCATATGAAAAAGATAAATCTACAGTAGAGATACAAGACATTGAAGACAAATCCACAGTAGAGATACTCGTATAGGAGTATATATACATGTATACAAGTATATCAAATATTCAAATATGTATATTCAAAGTTATGACTCTGGTCATTGCGAGGCCTCATTAAGGAAGATTCGAGTCATTCAGTTCATAATAAACTATCAAGTAAGGTACTCATGCCAGCATTTACGATTATCAGACAATTATCCATTTGGAAATTTAGACATGCACATTGTATGATTAAGAAAAGAGACCGTACGTCCTTTATTTTGAAGACATGTATGATTCGTTAATACAACAATAGATGTATACAATTATATTTATTTTTTGTCTACATACTATAAGTGAATGACTAATTAATATCATCGCGGTGGTTAATTATCAAGACCAGATGATTATGCGGGTATGCCAAGAATCCAATACTAGTGTACACAAATGTCTTTGAGCAGTGCTATATAGGAACATGGATCTTTGCGTACTCAAATACAAGTATAATCAAAAACATTTGATGCACGTGAAAATTTAAATGATATATAAACATAGAGTCCCCATGCATCAAATGATTCTAGATACATTTGGATAGTACATATTCAAAAGGTTTTTTTTTTGGAACAAACATATTCAAAAGTTGGTATCAAAATCCACACAATCAAGTGACTTTGAAGTTGGCACCGTGGGTGGTGGTTATTGGTTAATAATCTACATTTATTTTTGTGGTATGCATAATGTTCAAAATTTAAAAAGTTGATTCCAATTGATTAAACAAAAAAAAAAAAACTTATCATCCATTGATTTCCAATTTCAAAAATTCCTTTTAAGTAAAAACCTAACAAAAAAAAAAAAAAGACTCTTCCAAATATACTTTTACAACATCACGACAACCAACCTTGTGAAAAATGTGGTGTTTTACTCGATCCTTAGATTTTATTTGTTGTGTTTGATTACCTACCATTGCTGATTTTTCTTTATACTCGAAACTTTAAAAATGAGAAACTAATTAACTAAATCAATTTTTTTATTAAAAAAAATCGAATCTTAAATCGGCTTTTTAGAATACATAGAAAGAAATCCTGGAACATTATAGTAGTATTTAAAAAGGTAGATTGTGTTATCTTTGACTAATGAATACTTATCCATACCAGTCAGATACTACAGTAATAGTATTTATTATGCAACTTGGTGTAGAAAATTGACATCCTCTATTTGGTAAGAAATCGATCTGTATCGTTTCGTGAATTTTGTTAGCTCTGGTCAACAATTGTAAACGAGATGTTTTGTCAAAAAGCAACAACAAACACATAGTAGTACGAATTTACCCAATAAAATAAACAATAAGCATATACAAATTAATACTCCTTTTATTCCAAAAAAAATATTGTCAATTATATCAGAAAAAAATTTTAAAAGATGAACTATTGTTAGAACAATTAAACTTTTGCACAAGTTAGTAAATGTCAATAAATTCTTCTAATTGTGAAAGATGATTTAAAGAATTTATCTAAACTCTGATTTTGTGTAGCAGACAATGTTTGAATCCAATATTTATATACACACACACGTATATGCATTTTTTGATAATTCACATGTCCAAAACAACTTATGCATCTAATTCCACCATCTACTAGCAATGTGTCCATTAAAATCAAAACAAAGTATACGCGCGCGCGCACGCACGCACACATATATGATTAAAAAGTGTGTAATTTTCGCAAACTACTCCTCAGGCCCTTACAAATGATTAAAATAACTTTTAATATAAAGAGAATAACGTATAATATTGAAAATCTTATAAAAAATTGTAATTAAATTTTCTAATGAGGCATATATTATAATTGCATATTTTCTTAAAAAGCTAGTAAGTTTTCTTACTGGGACAGTCACAATGGGCTTGTTAGTTTTGGAATTTTGGTTTTAAAATTTTGGGTAATGAGTGAAGGGAACGATAGATAGAAAAAATGAAAATAATAATCAAGAAAAAATTTATTAAAAACCGCTGAGAGAAAATTTAAAATTCCAAAAAAACTATCATGTTTAAAGGGAAGGGGGACTGGGGGAGTATTCTTGTACGGATAAATATCAAGCCAGAAAAGACAGCAGCACATGTTGAGCCACACAAACAAATCAATAACTTGTCGCAAAGAAAAGGAAAATTGGATTTTCCTTGACAAGCAAGCCTTTTTCAGAGGTTTCTTAACCGATGGGCAATTGGTTGCTTCACTTCCAACCCTAACCCCCCCTCATCAACCAACTTTATCACATCTTCCCTCTCCATTTTCATCATCATCTCCCTCCCTCCCTCCCTCTCTCTCTTCCCCAACCTCTCTCTCCTCCGCCCAATTTCTTTTCTGGGTTATGGGTCACGAGTTGGTAGCCTTCACCCCCGCACCGCCGCCGCCGCCGCCTCCGACGTCGCTGGCGCCGGGATTCCGGTTCCACCCCACGGACGAGGAGCTCGTCCAGTACTACCTCAAGCGCAAGGCCTGCGGGAAGCCCTTCAGATTCGAAGCCGTGTCGGAAATCGATGTCTACAAATCTGAGCCGTGGGAGCTTGCTGGTAACCCCACTTTCTCTCTCTAGATTTGTGAGGTTTTTTTCGGTTTTAATTGGTATTTTTTGATTTATGGGTTATGGGTTTTTTGCCTGTTGGTGTGTCTGATTCAAAGACTTGTTCTTTTGTGTTATAATTTGTTAATTTGTGGGTTTATTTGTGCAATTGAGGTGTTCCGGCTACACTTTCTTGGTTTTTGTATTAGTATTTCTATTTCTATTTTTCCCCACTAGTGTGCCCACCACGGTTGGGCGAATCGTGTTATGTGAAAGATGGGAAGAGGTAAATCTTGAGTTGAGGTCAATTTGTAATGAAATCTTTAGTTTGTGTCGGCCTCACAACTGTCGTTCACACCAAAAAGGGTGTTCCTTTATAATAAGGATAAGGAAAATGCTGATCGCAGCCAAGTGGGCAGTGGTTAACATGCAAAAAGTACATCGAAATTTGTATAAGGTGTATATATATCTATGAAAGTGTATTGATATTTGTGAAAAATGGACATTTTGTGTGCATTAACTAATGCCTACTGGGCTGTGTTTAGCAGAACTGAATGGATAGATATAGCATGCATTGCTAATCCATGTTTGATTACTTATAAATGTAAAAAAATTCCCCTTTTAATTTGTGGATTTGAATATATCGGCTCCTATTTTTTCATTTTGAGTGAATATAGAGGACAGAGGATGGGAGCTGGAAGACCACAAGTCCAAGAATAAGCATTCACATATTGTAATTTCATTTTCAAAGTTAAGTCTTTTCTACCCGTTTTGAATTGTTGGTGAATTTCGTGTTTATTTATGGATTAGGGTCTTACAAGTCCACGTTTGAGATTGTTTCATTGTCATGGCTCTCACTTGCTACATATGCACACACAGTATGCGTATCCTCTTTTATGCGCTTATACATTTGCTATTTAATAATGATTTTCATGGTTATTGATGCAATTTAGCTCTTCCACGTCCAGTTCATTAGCCAGGTCCAAATTTTCATTTCTGTGTCTGTGTAGGCATGTGTGGTTGTGTGTGTGTGGAGAGCACTGTCTAATCTGTTTTATGTGCCTTTAGGGCATTCAAGGCTGAAGAGCCGAGACCTTGAGTGGTACTTCTTTAGTCCTGTAGATAGAAAGTATGGAAATGGGTCGCGATTGAACCGTGCCACTGGCAAGGGGTACTGGAAGGCCACTGGAAAGGATCGAGCTGTACGTCATAAAGGACAGACAATTGGGATGAAGAAAACGCTTGTGTTTCATAGTGGAAGAGCCCCAGACGGCAAGCGGACTAATTGGGTTATGCATGAATATAGGCTTACAGATGAAGATTTAGAGAAAGCCGGGGTTGCACAGGTTTGGATTTTGTGCTTGTATTATCCAAAATTAGTGCATAAATTTTACTGGTTTTGCCTTTATTTAGCAATTTGAATCCCATGGCCATATGAATTTTTTTTGTACTTGGTGATTGTTTCGCGCGGGAAAGGATGCATTTGTTCTGTGCAGAATTTTCCAAAAAAGTGGTTTAGGACCACCAAATGGGGATCGATATGCACCGTTTATTGAAGAGGAATGGGATGATGATGCGTTGCTGGTGATTCCAGGAGGAGAACCTGGAGATGAGATCGTAAATGGTGATGATGCCCAAGTGGAACGGATTGAGTTTGAGCAGGTTTGTGCTTTCTTCTGTTCCCCTCTTCGTCACTGTTCATGAATTTAATATGAGATGCCATTATGCATACCTTAGTTATTTTGCCTATATTTTAATTCCTTGCAAGTTATATCTATCACCAATTCTTTTGCCCATAGAAAATATTTTCAACTTTTGCCAGGTTTGAAGGATATCTTCGAACTGTTTCCCTAGATTGCAGTAATTGGTAGAAGTGGAAACCTTGAGAAGTTAAACATATCTTTGGTCCAATAACATAATTGCACATTGCTTGTGTGCGGAATGGGTGACGCTTAACATACATGAGGGACATATTCACCTAATAACATTATCTTTTGGGTTGGATTCAAAGTTTCTAACTTTCTACATATGATAACAGTTTATTTTACATACCACTTGCAGTAATCAGGTTTCCAGCTTCGATTTGTGGGACTGATTAAGGAAGTTCCTTTTGACCATCCCAGTCAATTCACAGCTTTGAGTTAGATAATTGAAGGGAATAGAAGCAAAAAGTGATTTCCTTTCTCCAACTTTTTACTCTCCTAGTGTTTTTTTTTTTCTGTATGAAAGCTTCAATCACATTTATGAACCCTTGCAAAAGAAAATAGTAGAGGTTCTACTCCTGTTTTCATTAAGTGGTTCATTTTTATTGCTCTTTGGAAACAAACATTTTTGCCTCATTATGCAGTAGGCGTTCTGCTGTAAGAACTCATTCCTCATCAAAGTTCCCTATTGGGGCTTCAGTATTTGGGAGACAAGGAGGAACTTTTGGCCTTTGATGGTCTTGGTGGAAAATTGCTATTGAATCTATAGTTGATGAATCTAAAGCAAGAGTGTCCATGGGCTAGGGAAGTGCCATAAACAGAATAAGACATGGGTCTTTACCCACCTATTTTCTTGTTAATTTATGTGATTATATTCCTACGGATGGCATTGCATCGCAAAAGGAGCCATAACCTAAATTTGGAGGGAATGTTGGATTGGTAAATCTTGTCAAGACATGTGAGTTGCAACAAATGTTAGGGATGTAACGGAGACAATAGCGGCTGTAATAGAAGTGGCAATTCTGCAACCAGTTTAACTTGGAGATCTGTGCTATGATAAAAGTGGCAATTGGGGTTCGTTGTGACAGTGGGCAAGTAAAAGTGGAAACGAGAATTTAGAGGAAGATATGTTCTGGACCATTGGTCGTTTTGGTGATGCAAGGTATGGCCATACATTCAGTTTGGGGAAGGCAAAAAGGTGCACTGCGGGTCTGTGTTTGTTGTGGTAGTGACGTGGGACTTTTTATGGACAGGGTGGGTTATGATGGTGAGGCTTTGTGAAAGTGGAAGCCATTTTTGCAGGCAGAGATAGAGAATACGAAAAGTGAGGGGTTTGAGGTGTTGGCAGTGGCGGAAAGGGGGTGCGGGTGCTGCTGGGATGGGTGCTGGCAGTGACTGGTAAGAGGGAAGGAAAAAAGGGACAGGTGCAAAATTGTCTATTATGTTATGATTAATAAAGGATGGTTTGAAGTGAATTTCCGATTTACCAAAAAAAAAAGAGAGGATGGTTTGAAGTGATAATAGTTTACAGAATCATAGTTTAATGTTTCTTTTGAAAAAAGAAGTAGAAGAAGAAGGGAGGGGGTCAAATTGATGTTGGATAAATAGTCTTATTAGTGGTCGTCTTGGTGAGCAGATGGTGCAATGATTGGGTCTTTTAATACAAGATGTGGCAGGTTTGTTTAGAGGAAGACAGTGGGTTGGACAGAGGTGGAGGCGCAGTTGTGGTGATGGGTCTTTTAGGAGGAGGTGGTGGTGTCCTTGTAACTTCATGGACCAAGTAGAATTGGAGTGGCATTTGGGTGTAAAATTTATTTTTTACCAATGGCAACTTTTGAAAGTATTGAGTATCAAATAACAAGGCAGAGTAGGGGTTAAATGCTTGTGGCACATGAATTGCACTTGTGCAAAGCCAAGCCCTGTGGTATTCCGTTTTCTATACATTGATACCATGGAGCTGCATAACAAATCCTTCTGGCTTCAATCGTCCAAAAGCTTCACATGTGAGAAGGCAACACAAGTGCAGTTTGGGGTGCCAACGTCCTCTTACCCGTTACTATAAGTACTTGATCAACTGGAAAACGAAGTTTGGTAAACTGTTTTTTTGTTGTCCTACATTTGTTCACAAATGGGCTTAAGGCAGATTACGAATCTGCATTCATACGCCAAAGGAGATGCTTGGAGGTTACTTATTCAGTTATGCGGACTATATTCAGATAGAAATACATACGACGGGCTCCAGGAATTATGAAACTGTGCAAGCTTGCTGTATTTGTCAATGTGCTCTAAAATTATGATCTGTGTTGTTTCATGGGAGGAATAGCTTTTACTTAGTTGTCAACATCTGCCTTGTGCTCTTGTTGCATATGCCCATCTCTTTAGATAGTGTGTCCTTGCCCGGAGCTAGATGGTTCTCCCCAAAATGCGTTGAGGGCCTTGAGGCGCATAGTTGACTGGACATCTAGGGGTAAAGCTCATGGTCCATTATGCTTTGTTGTGAAATAGCTGAAGTGATTTTCTTAAGACCTTGTTACCAGTGGATGCAATCCGACACTTAAGATGTCAGACCAATCTAAGCCTTGTGTCCTAATTACTTGGGGAGTTGGGGTTGGCTAAGGAATTCTTTTCACCATTCTGCTATGTTAAGGGCCATATAATCAATTATTAAAATTTTCAAATTTATATGTCATGTACAATCACCTGCCATGTAATCTTTAGGTCTTTCCCTATCCCAACCTTTTCCATGAACAATTCACTTCTTTGAACCATTGCATCTACTAACCTCCATTGTCTGTTCAAAAAAGAAGAAGAAGAGACCCTCCATTTTATTACTCTGTTTTCTTTCAACTTATAGGCATAACACATATGTTATGTAAACTGTTCATTTTTCCTTGTTACTGCGAGCTGTTTTTCTCACAGCTCCTCCTGGTATACGTCCAACTAGTTTTACCTTTTTCTTATGAAGCCCACTGAATATCATTTCATTGTTACAGGATACTCATTCCATCAACAAGGCAGCTCTGCATCAAACTGAGCTTCCAAACAGTTCACAAAACTTTTCATTCATTTGCAAGAAGGAAAGTTCGGAGGATTATCCATCACAGTGCGTAGCCGATGCAGAACCCATCTCTTTGGTTCCGAATAAAAGATCAAAGCCTGACAATCCGAACTCAAGCCGTGGAAATGGATCAGAAGATTCAATTACGACGACTCATGATTTCCACATTTCTACAACTACCTCAACCACCCCCACAACAAATATGTCAATTGGACTCTTGGAATTCCCATTGTTGGAATCTCTGGAACCCAAAGAAAACAACCCAAATAAAACGCTAACATTTGACGCAGCTAATCTTGAGAAGTCTGTGCCGCCTGGATACTTGAAATTCATCAGCAATTTGGAGAATGAGATCCTTAATGTTTCTATGGAGAGGGAGACATTGAAGATTGAAGTGATGAGGGCCCAAGCCATGATCAACATTCTTCAGTCACGGATTGAACTTCTAAGCAAGGAAAATGAGGACCTGAAAAGGGTAATTTGAGGCGTTTAGCTACTTCCGATTCGTAGGAATAATGATTTTGTAGTAGTTGTTAGCCTTGGCCATGAGTAACTTTCATCATCAGTTGCATATTGGTTTTCTGAAGAAGGAAATCAGTAGTGGAGCTGTCTGAGCTATTTATGGCGCTTATGTAATCTGTTTTTGTAGTTCTTTACTGTAATTCCGTACCCTGAACGGGATTGTATCGAATCCTTTCGCCATTGACAGAGAACTTGTCTTTTAAAGTTATTTTGTCAGAATAAATTGTTTGCGTTTCTAATATTTGCTTGTTGCGGACTCCGGTTTCCATTTTCGGCGCATCTGACATCATTCGTCCACCATATGCTTTCAGTTTTCATTCGAGGCTATTATGTGCCACATTAAAATGATATAGCTTTGCATCTTCCTGTTAGGTTGTTATGTTATTGGTAGATTAGACTCGCTGATCGTATGATTATGAGGAATATTAGTATAGCTTGCTTACAAAAGACTAAAGTGGCTTGAAGAGAGCACTAAAGTATCCAATTCAAACCAATTGGCTATGAGTGGAGAAGTTGCTTATGATCATATACTCATTTCGGAGGTTATAATTAACCCATGTGGAAAAAGCTTTAATAGTCTCCCACTCGTGCGACCCTTGACCCGCGGAGAGGTAAAATAACAAACCCCTAGCATAGGGTTCACAACAAACAATGAAACGTGTGCTTAACGTGCAAACAATGGGGCAATCAATCAAGAGAGTCTCATTCAAAAGCCTCCCAAAGTCTAGTTCTGGTATTATTTTAAAGCATCTAACTCAAAACTAATTGGTAATGAGTGAAGAGATCGCTTCTATACTAGTTTTGGAGGTTTTACTTAACTAATGTGTGACATCTCTAATATCGGGTATAAGCTTTTCTACACTGGAAATAAAAGGCACGGGAATGGAGTGAGGATGGATGTAGCTAGGGTGGTTATTGTATTGTGTTGTGTCATTTTGGGTTGGTGTCAAAACACTTGTTAACTTAAATGTGTAATATATCTTGATACTAATTCGATTTCCTTAAAACCATGTCATGTTCGGATTGTTAAGACCCTCGCGGCTTTTTGTCGAACGGATAAGATTTTATGTGCATAAGGAAAAGGGGGAGGTAAGAGGTGGATATGGTATGATGGGATCGAGATTAGTTAAGAAGGGGAGGTGGGATAAGAACGGGTTTGTTTGTTTTTTTAAAAGAGAGAATTAGGGTATCTCCAATTGCATAACCAAATTTGGATAATCAAAACATGCCACCTCATCTTTTGGGATTTCATCTAAGGTGTTGCTAATATTAATAATATGAAGTCCCACAATGTTGCATAATCAAAAACTTGTTTTTAGTAAAGAGAGATAGAGTTGGAAATAAATGTAAATAAGTGGGTCCACAGAGTGTGTGTGTGTATCCAAGACACAATGTTACTAATTTTGGTTATCCAAATAACAAAATTTCGTTATTGATTAATGAGTTACTAAGTTTTGTTATACCAATATGTTTTTTTAGTAAATATTGCTAACTTTAGAAATCTTTTAGTTTTGGTTATGCTATTGTGAATACTCTTAGCTTATACTTCGTTTGGTAGTTAATATGGGTAGATAAGAGTGGTGGATAATGAAATAATGAATCAAATTACTGGATTGCCTTCATGTAATTTTGTAGTGTCATTTTTTTTTGTTTTATTGTCTCTTTGTTATTTAATAATTACATTTTCTTTTCAAAATGTAAATTATTGAATAACAAATATCACTTTCCTTTATATTCTTAATATTTATATCATACTAAATTATCAACATATTATATCAAGATCAGTTTTTTATAAATAATAAACCAGTCTTATAAATGAGAAAATAAATGACACAAGCCTTTTTTTCATTGTTGCAGAATGGCTCGGTTTGAGCGGTGAACCGTAGATGTACTTGATCATGATTTATATTATCCACAAAAGCACCTATAAAGGAACATAGTTTCAAAAGGTGGCTTATATTTTGCCACAATGGGACAAAAATGCCCCTGGTTTTGGGCACTAGGGGCAAATTCTACTCTTCCTTAGTTTTAGGCGTTTAAGTAATTTCGCCCTTTAAAGTGGTGGGCCACCGACTCTATTTAAGTTATTTATAAATTACTTCAATGGATTTTCGGACTTTTGATGTTTTTTCTCTATGTTCTCTTTTTTATACTTTATTTCGTCCTTTAGGCTTTGTTTGGAACCCATGAAAAATGGGAGAAAAGAAAGAAAAATAAAAAAATTTCCTTAAGGGTTATTTGGTTCTATTTATGGAAAAGGAAAAGAAAATAGGAAGGAAAGGAAGTTTTGGAGAGGGAAATGACTAAGGAAAATGGGAGATAAAACCCCCACACAGATAGAGTATAAGAAAAAGACAATTAAAAAATTTTCTTTTCTTTCCATTTTTCTCTTGAAACCAAACAAGAGAAATTAATTTTCCTCGCAATTTCTTTTTATTTTCTTTCTTCCACCAAACAAGAAAAAAAAATCCACTTTATTCACATTTCCCCTATTTTTTCTTTTCCACAAATTCCAAATAGGAGTACTAGAGAGTAGAGATGTTTTGTTGGGTTAGAGGGCTAGCTCTTTGGTAAAATCGCCTACCAATGCACTGTTCTTCATGCTACCCCTCGTTGTTCATTCACCGAAATTGTAAATTGCTTTTCCCACCCCCCAACACCACACCCCCCTGGACCCCACAGCCCTTTCCCGAATTACCCCTCCCCCAATGGCTCAACCCCACAATTCCTTTCTTCATTTATTTGCTTTTATTTTATTTCTTTAATTTATTTCTTTATTTATTGAATTACTTATTTAATTTTAACTGTCTAAAAGGTTGAAAAATTAAGTGTTCCAAATTTTAATCCGTTTTAACCGGTGGAAAGATTTTAGTTTTCTGATCATTTTATTCTAAATGGTCATAATTAAATTTTGACTTCATGACTGTCGTTGATTAACCCTAAGAAAGTCGTAGAATCAAATATCTCTTAGGGCTAATTAACGAGAGCCCTAGAATCAAAATTTAACTATGACCATTTAGGATAAAATGATCAAAAAACTAAAATCTTTTCACCGGTTCAAATGAATTGAAATTTGGAATACTTAATTTCTTAACCATATTTTTTTACTATATAAACTATCTAAAAGGTAGAAAAATTAAGTGTTTCAAATTTCAATCCGTTTATAAAAATGGAAAGATTTTAGTTTTCTGATCATTTTGTCCTGAATGGTCATAATTAAATTTTGATTCTATGACTTTCGTTGATTAATTCTAAGAAAGTCATAGAATCAAATATCTCTTAAGACTAATCAACGAGGGTCCTAAAGTCAAAATTTAATTATGACCATTTAAGATAAAATGATAAGAAAACTAAAATCTTTTCACTGGTTCAAACGAATTGAAATTTGGAACATTTAATTTTTTAACCATATTTTTTTAATATATAAAGTGTCTAAAAAGGTTGAAAAATTTTTAAGTGTTCCAAATTTCAATCCGTTTGAATCGGTGGAAAGATTTTAGTTTGCTGATCATTTTATCCTAAATGGTCATAGTTAAATTTTGACTCTACGGTTCTCGTTAATTAGCCCTAAAAGATATTTTATTTAAGCACCACTATTTAATTTTAATTTGGTTAACTCAAATTCTATTTTCAATTAAATTTTGACTCATTTTGACAGTATGTACTCAATCATAATAAAATGAAATTACCCTAGCCCTTTTATTTAATTTATTTAATTTCCATACCCTTTCTATATTAAAAAATATAATACAAAAATTAAGTACTCCAATTTTTAATTCAGTTGAACCGGGGTGAAGACCGCATTTTTTTTATTATTTTATTCTAAATGGTCATAATGGATTTTTTGCTCTAAGATCTTTCAACGAGCACCATAAAACTCATTATTTAGTTTTAGGGCTCTCTTATGGTGTTCATTGAAAGGACTTGGAGCCAAAAATTTATTATGACCATTTAGGATGAAATGATCAGAAAAATAACATCTTTGCACCAATTTAAACAGATTAAAAATTGAAACACGTATTTTTTAAACTATTTTTTGTAATATATATATACATATATATATATAGGGGAAAAAAGGAAAAAAAAAACAATAGGATTCATTAGAAAAATAAGTGTATTCATTAAACAGTCGTATTCAAACGG
>BPLS01000163.1:4617017-4656988 GCA_019656275.1 Rhododendron kiyosumense
TCTCTCTCTCTCTCTCTCTCTCTCTCTCTCTCTCTCTCTCTCTCTCGTTCACAGCGATGATGATGGGGAAGGTGCACTCTCTCTCTCTCTCTCATCGACGATGATTACATCTCTGTAGTCTTCAATGAGCAATTGGATTAGTCTGTACCAGTAACCTAGACAAGAAGAACCAGTAACCTAGACAAGAAGAACGCATCTCCGTTTGCCATTCACATTATTTCGGTGGTTTCATGAGGAGGAGAAGAAATACCGACATCGCCGCGGTCGTTCCGTCTCTCTACTCTGCCGGTTTCAGAGCTCCAAGTCAGGCGCAGAGATTTTGAGCTTTTCGTCATTGATCGCCTCCGAGGTCCTTCTTTCTCTCCACTTTCTTTTTTTTGGTCAAGTGGAAAGTTATGCATTAACTTAGATGATCAAAGTCAACAAACTAGATAAACGACATATATAAAGGTTCAAAAAGACTACAAGAGTCGTAGACTAGATCATAAGATGACCAACACCCATGGCATCGGCCAGAGCGAATTCCCTAGCTGCAAAAGGAATGGAGTTAGAGACTACTAAATTTTGATCCTGCTGCGATCTAAGTCTAGCCAGGCAGTCGGCAGTTTGGTTGGCTTGACGATAGATGTGGATGACGGATGAATTTGTCCGGGTAGCAATTCTTCGAGCTCCTTCCATTATGTGACGGTGGGGGTAATCCACAGGTGATCCTTCATTGCAAAAACCAACTGCCATGCTCGAATCAGACTCTATGGTAACATTTGACTTGCCCTTTTCCAAAATGATCGTGAGGCCTCTGTAAATAGCCCATATCTTTACTTCCAAGCTGCTGGTGCAGGTTGCTTTGCCATAATAACCTACGATCCAGTTCCCCGAGCTATCTCTAATCACTCCTCCAAAGCCAGCCGTATTGGTGGACTCGTAGAAGCAGCCATCCGTATTCAACTTTAAATGTCCTAGTGAGGGTAAAACCTAAAATATCAGAGTCCCATGATGTTTATCATTGGCATGCAAAGCCTTAAAAGCAATAAAAATTTCCTTAGCGTAGATATTAACTTGCCTTAAGCACATAGTTGATGTTATTTCAACATTGTCAAAGCTTATCTTGTTGCGAGCTTTCCACAGTTGCCAAAGTGAAACCACAAAAACCATGGCCCAGGGCATGTTAACATCCAAACGAAAAGGAGTTTTCTTTTTGAAGTTAAAAATAATCTAGTCTTTGACTGGTAAATTAAGGCTCGCACTTAACGAATGATGATGCCAGAGGCATTTCCAAAAATCTACAGCTTTAGTACAAGTGCGAAAGATGTTATTAATGTCCTCAGGGGTTTCATCACATCTAGGGCAGTAGTCTTTACTTTCGTTTTGCTATATTTTTATGTGAACCCATGGCAATGAGAATTCGCTGCTGAACAAAGGGTTCTCAGTAATCTTTAGTTCCGAATCGGGTGTTTTCTCTTCGGTTAGTCTTTCATTGTTAATCTCCATTTTTTAGGACATTTAATAGTTATTGGAAAATCATGGGAATCCAAAAGGTAGAGAAACCCTGTTTCAAAACAGATGATTTGTGTTTGAAAAATGATAATAGCAGTGAATCGCATATAGAAAAACGGAATTTAGAGAGAAATTCGAGAACCCAGAAAGCCAATTGATCAAATTGGGACTATTTCTACAAAAACCAGAAGTATGGTTTTTTTCAAGTAATAATAATAATAAAGAGAGAAACCCTAATTTTAGGAAGAGAAATCCTTGATGTAAGGAAAGGAGAAGACAAATTCATAACAGAAGGGGCATATACACATATACCTAACCTATATATAACCATACCATCTCAACTATAGGGATTGAAAAGTAATTGCCGATGATATGGTTCCTAAGTCTTCTTAGCTGGAACACTCTAATAACTGAACTAAACCGTGTGATTGTTATAGTTCTCAGCTAAAGAAATTGACGAACCTTTTGTATGTGTTTTTGTTTCTAATGTCATAATGTGATGTTCAAGACCTGGGGACATGATGCTATGACATGCAACTGGTTTTTCGGAGAATGAGAACAATTATTTTGAAGCAATACTTTTCTTTAGTTCTTGACCGATTTCCAAATTTTTATTCAAAATAAAGCAAGTTGAAGCAATGCTTTTGTTTTTGTATGACCACCTTTTGATTGGGCTATTTCTTATAGATTCGAGAAAGGGTGTACTATGAAAATCTCAAAATTCGAACCTTAAATGGTAGCAACTTATACAAGGACAGTTAAACAGAGACATAGGAGCGAAATGGAGAAAAAATAATTGATGCATTTAGAAATGGGGGATTGAAAAGGTTGCATACCTTAAAAAATAAGAAGGTACAAACTATCTTTTTGGTTCTTTTAACTTTAAGAGACAAGTCATTTTTGACTTTTTCCATCACACATTTGGATAAACAATTTTTGACTGGGGTGTCAGTGAAACTTATATAGAAACCACTAGGGATTTGCTCTTATTTCTCATAAGGACTAGGAGACACTTCAAAAAACCATAGCACATGGCTCTACTGCGAGCAATACAAGGAAAATTACAAATTTTAGAGAAAATCATGCCAGGAGTAACGTAGTAGATTTTATCTGTCTCTCTCTTTTGGAATTGATATCCCTTCAAGCCTAGCAAACATAAAAACCCAGGACTAGGACACTTCGAAGAGCTCAGAGCTTTAGTGTAACAAAATAATACAGTAGAGGTTTTGGAGCTTCAAATCAAATCCCCAGCTCCTACCATCGTGCTCTTACATACAGGTGTCGTAAGAAATTGGAAGCTCTTGAGAAGAGAGCCCTGTCTTTTTGCATAACCAATGAAGAACACAGAACAATCCCATGAAAACCAATGAAAAATATAGTCTATATAGGGACCGGAACTCTTTTTTGATCGGCAAAAGAAGAATACATTATTAGGGAATAGGGAAAGACGAAGTACAAAAAAGAAGAGTACAGGACTAAATACCTTTTTTAAACCACCTTTTTTCCCGACACACTGAGGGTAAAATGGGCACACATTTCAACGTATAAAATATTTTTGAATGAAACAAATTGGTTAGAAAGAGGACTCAACTAGCTTTCCAACGCTTCAAAAAATACCCAAATCCGAGTTCGGGAGTGCCCGAGGCGACCTTGCAAAGTTTAGTCTACTGTGCAGCACTCTTGAGCGCTCAGGACTAAACTTTTGAGCACCCAAGACCACTTTTGAGCACCCAAGAGTACAATTGACAGGCCAATGGATAATGAGCTTGACCATTGACTGTGGCTTTTTCAGACTTTTCTAATCATTCAAACATGCAGTTCAAACTTGCACACCCCAGTAGCTAGCAGAAATCTAATCATGCTATTTTTCCCCCCAAAACATTTTTCCATTTTATTTTGTTTTATTTTCAAAAATAAAACCAATTTTCGTCACCCCTATATATACCCCCATTGTGCTAGCATTGAGGGACACAAAAATTTCTCCTACCTCCCCCATTTTTCTTTCAACTTCGGTCTTCAAACCCTCTCAAATATTTTCTAATACAAATTTCATTTTCTAAGAGAAATCACTAGTTCTCAAGGAAAATCAAGAAAAATTCTAAAGAGAAAAGGAATCCTAGATTTCATCTTCCTTCATTGTTTTCAACCCATTTTCAAGCATCTAAATCAGTCCAAGAAGTCAAGTTCAAGCCAAGAAAATGTATAAACTTGGTTTTTCCAAGTTATTCATTGTTTTTTTTCCTACTTCTGAAGGAGATCAAGGGCTTGTACCAGTTCCTCATACTAGTTATAATTCCATTTGATCTTAGTTTAACCACAAGAGCAAAAGGAACACAAGAAAAAGAAATTGTTTTTCATCACTGGCGCCACTCTCGAGCTCTCAAGACCACTCTTGAGCGCCAAAAAGTGTTGTTTTCTGTTGCAGTCTGTTTAATCTCCTGTGTAGCTTTCCATGCAAGTTTTTGAGTACTGCCCTGGGTGTGCACTGGTCCTTCCAGAGCCCAGTTAGGTTTATTTTCAGTTGTAAGAAAGCAAGGTTTGGATAGTTAGGACAAGTTCTTAGCTATTTAAGCCTCTTGTTGAGCACATTTGTACGTTACTAGCTTTATGTTTCTATTGGTAGTATTAGAATATATTTGGATCTAACCAAATTTGTAGGGTGGCTTGACAACTCTCCTAAGCGCTCAGGACCACTCCCGAGCGCCCAAGAGTGTTTCCAGTAGTATTAGAATATATCGTGTCATCGTTGTATCCTGTAAACATGCACATGTATACACTCTAACTTGTTGTACCTGTAAATACGTGCTAATTGCTCTTTTTGAAATAAAACATTTTCAATAAAAATCTCACAAGTAGAGACCGACTTCGTCTAGTGGGAGAGTGGTGCCGTAAAACCCTTCACCTCTCATAACTTGGCCCCCGAACCCAAAAACATCTATGGTTTTCAAATTCAAAAATCATTTTCAATCAAGACGGTTTCTTGGATGGCGGACCTTAAATTCGGGTGGCAACTCTTCCATTTTTTCAAAAACAAAACTTCTCTTTTTTGGGCTATCCGAGACACCCTGTCACCCGAGGCTGTGGTAGCCCACAGTGGTGACTCTACTGGGGATAGATTAATTAATACTTAGAGTTTATATACACTTGTGAACAATCTTTGCAAAGTTTGTCAAATATGACGCTTTATGCTCGTTGAAGGAAAGAAATGGTGATTCTTATTGGATTTCTATCCAACCGTTCCAACCTGGGGCTTTCTAATTGGTTAGTTGTGTATTTTCCTCCAAGTATTAATTAATCAAGACCCGATGAAGAGTCGTGCACCCCAGTGTACGTTGTCTAAACTACATAAGTCCTTAGAACAATGAGACTTTAGGAAATCAAAACTTACCAAGTCCTTGACTAATGCCTAATCGAAGATTCAACGAAGAATAAGGAATAACAAGGAAATGATGTCATGACACCACGTCACTTACACCATTTCGGCTAATGGCGCCATGCCACTGACGGCACTCTAGTTATGGTATCACGTCGTCTATACTAAGCTATTCTGAGTTCAAAATTGAAACTTCGAGTGAGGACTAGTTGAATACTTAGTTCTTTTTGACATCTGTTGGAACTTGTCATTCTAAACAAAGGATACACCGTAAAAGAAATTCTGAGGAATGAGGCAACCTTCGAAAGACCGTAATCTTATATAACATATCCCGCTTACACATCGCACCTTGCATCTTATGCTGTCCATTTGCTTTCATGTCACGTATAGAACTCTTAGACTTGCCCGCGCAGCTTGTTCAGGATTGCCTAGACCGATGAAGAGTCGAGCTTTTTAAAGGCACGTTGTTGAAATTTATTAGCCCTCGGAACGATGAGGCTTTGGGGATATCAAAATTCATTAAGTCTTCAATACATTTTTCAATCAAGGATTCAATGGAGATTAACGAAACAATTAGGCTATAATGTCATTACACCCACACCACCCAGGTTATAGTGCAAAGTCACTTACATCGCTTAGGCCAATGGCGCCACGTCACTTACGCCGCTCCAGTTACGATATCATGTCATTGATGCCAAACAATTTTTAAAACCAAAACAGAAACTTCGGATGAAAAATTTTAAGGACTTAATTTGCCTTGATATCTCCCAAGTCTTGTCATTCCTAATCAAAGGATACATACTCAAAAGAATCTTTGAGGACAAAGGCAATCCCTCATAGGTTGTCATTTTTTGAGTCAAGATCTAGGAGACCATAAGTCCATGGAGTTTGGGATACCTCTGGTGTTCGTCATGCCCGAACGGCTCCCTCTAGTTCAGTATAGCCTTAAGCGCATCTTCCAGCAGTTTTATTGCTTTGTCTCGGATGGTCTTTGATAAGGTGATTGGATCTAATTCCCAACGAATGGAATTTAACCTACCTAACACGACCTACCCGTGGTTGTTGGAACTATCTGTGCCACGTCTTAAGTGAGATCGATGCATAGGCTTCTTAGAAGTCCGATTCCTTGAGTCGACGACGACGACATGTGTACAACTTTCTTTGATGGCATACACATTCTTTTCTTTTTTTCTAATAAAAACACAACAGAGGCACATTCTGAGTCTGCTTTTTTGTTTTACTGTCAATACCGAGCCACCCATCCTACAATAAAGCCATACCACCTTCTTTGATTGACTTAAATGGCAGGGCAAACAGAGCTGGTTGAGCTAAAAAAAGGCTATAGAGGAAATGAGTCAGAAAATGGACAAGCAGATGACTCAGATGCTAACTCTATTGCAAAGGTTGGTTAACCTCCTCACCTTCACGGTCCCGAATTCGAATCTGGGACTAAATGCCGATAATACCAGGATCAAAGAAACTCAAAAAATCTATCACCCTTCTGTAGTTGGAAGCAAGCCATGCTCAAAAGTGAAGCTCTCGGACACGTTCAAAAACTTGGTTGAATTCTATGATGCCAAAACTCACCCAAATGAGAATGTTGGATCTTTGTCTGAAACAGGTGCTGAAAAAGAAGACACGCACAAAGGCAAAAGATTGTATTCCATTGATAGCGTAACGCTATACAATTACGAAGCAATCAAAACTTTCCTTAGAGACCCACCTGGCACCACCATGAACCCGCAACCTAGTTGCAAAACCCAACCAAGGATCTTCTTCCGCTTCCCTGTACCTTTGTCCTCGGTTTATTAGAAGCTCCTTGAAGCGACCTCATCGAGCCGCTCCCTCCAACTCCTCCACCTCGAAACCTCCCGGCATCCCACAACCCAAATGCCTACTGTGCTTTCCACCAATGGACCGGCCATTCCACCAATAACTGTTTCTGTCTCCGCCATAAAATTCAAGATCTCATCGATAATGGAACCATCTTACCTCCATTTTCAAAGCCAAACACTATCATAAACCCTCTCCCAAAGCACCCACAAAACCCCGTGTCAACCTCATCAATCTCAACCCAACCTCATTCGACCCTAGCCAATTCATTATACCTGCAACCAAGCCAAAACCCACTATCAATATACCTGCGGAAGTCAGGATTTTCACCCTTAAGAACATAGACAGGGTATGGGAGTCAACACTTGATGGGTGGCGATTGCTTAGGAAAAACTATCCTCTGATCTTTGAGAAGTTCAAGGCTAGGTCGACTTATGAATCGATGGGACCTGGTCCATTTGGACAACTTCTAAGCAACCAAACCATCAACGGGATCTTTAATGGCATAAAAATCCATCTCCACTAGTGCATTATCGATAGTTGGCTACCATAACCCATTATTTCAACCCCTAACAAGTTTGATGCTGCAATAATAAGCTCCAAGCCAACACAGAATCTGAGGATGGATCAAAATCTGATCGATGCCCAAGATAGTGAGGAAGGACCGGAACTGACAAAAGGCCAAGAGGAGACCTTTGAAAGGGTAATGGCAACAAAGAACCATCAAGGCAATCCGTGAACAGGATCTCTCACGAGTTGGGGAAATTTTTGAGTTTCAAGTTGAGCCTTCGTCTTTCAATTTCGATTCAATTTGTACCTCAAATCTTTCGTGCATTCATGTCAGTATGTTTTCAAATTCAAGTTTGTAGTCATTGAAGAAAAACCAAAAAATAGAGTTAGTTTCGTAGTTCCGAACTACGTTATGACTTGATTCCTTTGTAAAAGAGATACATAGGCAGCCTCTTCTTGAGGCTTGGTCACGATCTTTTGAGTCAATCCTTCATGGGTCGGTTCCATCTTTTAAAATCGATGTCAAGCCTCGTGTCAAAATTGTCATGATAAACTTATGTTTTGTGATAATCCCTTAACTTGAGATTGTTTTTTTACCATCAATTGAGAAATCAAAACTCGAGATAGTTTTCGATTGAACCTTCGCCCTGGCAAGAAGAAGAATTTCATGGGACCACTCTTTGACGCTGTTGAGAAGCGACGCCTTGACCCGAGAAAAAGATCGCTAGATCAAAACATCAAAACGTGATCTAGACAAAAGTTAGAGATTTAACCGAACCAAATAATTAAGAGCGGCCTACAATTTTCTAATGAGAAAATGGGTTAGTAAATAATGTATATAGTAATTATGAAAGAGAATGAGAATTGATTTTCACATTCCTTTTTTTATATCCACATACCCTTTTTTGTCTTTTAGTAAAAAAAATAAATACACTTTCAACACTAAAAGAACAAAAAAGGGAGTGTGGATATAAAAAAAAAGAAGTGTGAAAATCAATTTTCATTATGGAAGCTATCATTTCTAATCGTAGGTGATGCAAAACAATTGTTGTTGCAAAATCCCAACTTTTAAAATTCTAGTCTCGTGGTCCGAATAAACGTGTGAATTTCGATTTAAGTTTATAAGTACTATGGGACAATTGAGTTACATCTGAAAACGGTACGAGTTATGCGATGTTGGAATGTTCTTTTATAATTGGGCACCGCTACGACGACCCTCGTATTTTTTTGTCTACGTGTCAAATTTCTGAGATTTTTCTGAGACTGTAACTTGAACATGTACCGACAAAATTGCAACGAATGGGCATGGAATGCTACGTGTCGCGATGGGATGACAAGAGAATCACAAGTGTCCTTTTCTTTGAAGAAAAGATGGGTCCAAGCCGTTCCAGATTTTTGAAAAAGGAAGTTTTAGAAAAGGAAGATAATTTCAAGCTCCAAAATTATGTGTTTACGCAAATAATTTTCTTACCAATATGGATTTTGTTTGATAGATCTCATTGAGATCTTTTAAACGATGCAAAAAAAAAAATTTAAAATTAATTTTCATTTTCGTTATATTTGAGTTTGAAATTACCTTCTTTTTGAAAAAGAAGGTTTTTGGAGAAAGCGGAACGGGGCCAGCTCACCTTTAACCACCGAAATATATGTATACAATTCTTAGGTGTGTAATTAAACCCTACATTAGATAAAACAGAATTAGAAAGTAAAGGCAAAAGAAAAACATTTATCACTATAACATTAGTTGCTGGAGAAGCATTACCGCTCGCCATTCCGACCAACGTTGCTGGAAAATTCCATGATTCTCTCCTTGTAATTTTTCACCTCACTCCCTAATTTATGTAGCCAAGAAAATTATTACATATATGATTATTGGAGTAATTAGTTCACACAACACACTCACCACAAAACAAGCACACATGCACAGTACAAGACGAGTCGGAAAGCAGCAGCCACAGGCCCACAGCTGCTGACCCCTCGGGCCACTCCGATTAGTCCTCCTTATTTCTCCACCGTATCTCTTCCTCTTCTCGCACTTGCCGCACTCGAACCCTTGAAATTTTCACACAAGAGAAACTCCCTCCGGCAAAGAGTTCAGATTCGGACTCGCCGCCATAGCTCGGATTAGGAACAAAATCAAATGTTAAAAAAAAGAGGAGTCTTAGAAACCTAATTTAAAGTACTTGACTATTGTTGATGGACTTTATTTAAAATCCATGAAGCATTAAGAATAATAAATTGAAACACCTTGGTTTCTAAGCACTAACCTAATTAATCTTGGAGTTGGATACTTAGCTAGCTAATATCAGTATATTATGCGTTTAGGTGCAAGTTGAGTGGGGTGAATTGCCGTGTGCTAAGTTAAACGCTATTTATTGGTGAGTTGCGTATACCATAGTTACATGTATTTTCTGAAATTTTGGAATGAGATGCCATTACTTGATTTTGTTGGAAAATATGGAATTTGAACTTCCTACTTGATTTAATTGATGTTAATGCATACGATGGCTAGTTGGTTTATAAATCTTTTGAGTTTCAGTTAAATTTAGGGATGGCAATCCCACCTGCCATGCCCCGCCCCGCCCCATTCCCCGCCCCAAATGGGTTGGGGATTCGGGGATTTTTTGGAGATCGGGTAGGGGATGAGGATAATTTTTTTAAAGAAATGGGGAACGGGTAGGGGATGGGTATGAGTCTGTCCCCGTCCCATCCCCGCCCCACCTCGTTTATATACTTATATATAAAATAAATAAGTTATATACATAAATGAAAGTTATATAGGAGTACTATATATATATAAGTGAGGAAGAAAGAAAGAAACTAAATCTCACTGTCATTTAACATAGAAGTAATTGAATGCACTTACCACGAATAGAAGATTAGTAGAAAGAAGAGCTCAAATTGATAGTTCTAATCAGATAAATATTGTTCACGTCTGATAAATATTGTTCATGTCGGAAACTCATGAAATAGTGTCGTGTTGAGAGACAAAGAAACCGAAACTTTAAAGAGCTCTGCATGTGTTGTTTGTTCTTGGCGTCTTGCTGGAGGGATACCGAATTAAGAACACCGGTTTTGCCTGTGGTTCCAGTTGGATCCCCAATTCCCTGCAGGGATCCCCGTTCCTCGTTTGGGTAGGGGATGGAGGGTAAAAATAATTCTCCGGTGGGGATTGGGGAGGGGATGGGGATGGATTTGGGTTCGGGGATCGGGCACGGGGATAGTGGTATCCACCTCCTACCCGCCCCATTGCCAACCCTAGTTAAATTAGATCATGGCAATATGTTTTGGAAACTTGAATTTTATTGGTTGTTAGTACATGCTCATGATAATATGATTCATTTGAATGGTGTCCCGAGTGCTAGGGGACAGATAAAGATAATAGTGGCGCGAAGTAACAAGGTAGGAGATGCAGCCAGGTATCATTGGGTAATCATATCTCACCACTCTTCAATGGGGTCACTCCCCAACCGACTGGCAATAAATACAGTTGAATGCTATTATCGCTCAAAAGTGCAAAAGTTGAAAGAGAAATGAAATGAAAAGGGTACATCTCTTGGACTGAAGAAATGAACTTACGGACAAAAATGCATGTACTGGATGGTTAACGAAATATTTGAATTATTGCTTTGAACTATTTTATAATGTGAGGTTTTTCCATAGTCAAACTTGTAACTTTGGCATACGTTTCTCACCCGAGCTTCCGCTTACGAAAACCTTTTCCTATTTTTCAGGTTAAGGTAGATAGCAAGTTGTGGCTGAACGAGGTGTTAGAATAACTGTGAGATTATGTATTGTCTAATAGTTTGTAATTATTATACTTGTATACTTAGAAACTCTAGAATTATCTTATTTATTCTATACTTTCGCATACTTGAATTCTATTGTTTAAAATGACAACGATGTTAGAAATCCCTAAATTAGAATATGAGCAGACTTTCGACGGCTTAACACCCACTTGGCCGATCATGACTTCCTGGATTGGTTTTGGGCTGTGACAGTTGTAGTATTAACGATTCCATCATTTACCGATAGAAAAATCTCTAGCAATTTGAATGGAGAGTACTTTTTGGGCAATTAAAAAAAAATCCAATCATTTAATATGCATGATGAGCTAAGAACCTCATTAATAGTCCTACTCAACATGAATCTCAATCCTAGACGGGCCTTGGGACCCTTATCTTTAGGAGTCCAGCTACCGGTACAAAAATCTGTGCGCAGATTGTGCATAGATTTTGTGGTGGGGCTCACCACGGGTCCCACACAAATGATTCGAGTCGTTCGTTAAATGTAAAATATTTTTTCAAAGGTTCTTGTAAAAAATCAGCTCAATCCAATACTTATAAGTGTTCGATCCAATCATCTAAATTTTCATTCAGATTTTCGGGTAATGAAAAGTTAGATAATTAGATCAAGCACCTATAAGTATTGGATTGAGCTGATTTTTTACAAAAACCCTTGAAAAAATGTTTTACATTTAATGAGCGGCTCGGATCATTTGTGTGAGACCCATGGTTGGCCTCACAACAAAATCTGTGCACAATCTGTGTACAGATTGTCTGTACCAGTAGCATTTCAATATCTTTTAGAGGATAAGGGAGCGGATGAGAGGGGGAAAAACGTGTTTGTTAGACCCCGTTCCGTTTAATTTTTAGTATTTTTTTTGAAGATTTTGTTCTTATTTAAATAAAATTGCACTCATTAATTTTACTTCAAATTTTTGTGGATTATTAATTCGTTTCAAGGGAAGGAATCGAAAAAGTAAAAAATACAATATACTTTTGGAAATATCCACCTTTAAGTCCAAAAAGTCAACTTTTTTTTTGGGTTGGAAGTGGATATTTTTCAAAATATTTGACGAATTAATAATTCACAAAAATTTGACAAAAAACTAACGAACACAATTTTTTTAATAAGGACAAAACCCTCAAAAAGTTCTTGTAGTAGTGGAACTCCATAGTGAGATAAAAGAAAGGGAGGAGAGCTTATCCCCTGTATGTGTTCCTTCATTTTGGCAGGTCTTAGCTTATCCCACCTTCATCTTAGGATTAGGTTATCCTGGTGGAGAAAAATGTCTTATTTACCTTTCAATCCTTTTTGTATTCTGAATAAAATGGTTTATCGAGGGTAATTAAGTAAATTTCACATTATCCACTACCTATTTTTATTCACCTGCATCAACCAGTACTCAAGCCAAATATAAGTTAATCTTTTAACATATTTACCTCTTATAATAGTTTAAAAAAGGAGTTTGATTTTGCACTCCATAATTCACTGGAGGCGCTTCAATTTTGTCCCATGTGGTGGGAGAAAGCAATTTGCTGCATATGCAGCCCACCCCAAGTCAAGAATCATTTTGCACATAATTGTGTAGGATCCACATAAAAATTTCACACAAATGATCTGAACCGTTTAATAATTTTAAAATAATT
This sequence comes from Rhododendron kiyosumense, assembly GCA_019656275.1. Lineage (NCBI taxonomy): Eukaryota > Viridiplantae > Streptophyta > Magnoliopsida > Ericales > Ericaceae > Rhododendron > Rhododendron kiyosumense. The sequence goes on from BPLS01000163.1 coordinate 4,629,660, forward strand.
ATGCAATTGATCGTGAAAAAATTTAGCCCAATTGGATTTTTGTCAGTAATTATTCTTATTTGTTCAATTTTTAGAGTTTAGGATTTTAAATTTTGAATGAAAAATTGAACGAATTAGAATAATTATTTACAAATCTCCCATTGGGCTAAATTTTTTCAAGATCAATTAAATAATTATTTTAAAATTATTGAACGATTTGGATCGTTTGTGTGAGACTCTATGTGGGTCCCACACAACCCGACTTGGGGTGGGCTACAGCAGATTGCTTTCTCCCTTCACATGGCGACAAATTGGAGCGGCTCCTTCGAATTCTGAAGCACAAAAATCAGACTCCTAGAAAAAATATAGAAAATTAGTCTTTAAGTCCATTATGTAAACTTTATAAGCCCACAGTTCACCTATTAATTTTGTAAGGTTTCAAGTCTATTTTAGGATACTCTAGAGTAAGATTGGGTACTCTAGGGATTAGATACTTTCATAAGATTTTAGGGTGCACTTTTTTATTATATAATAAGGTACCTTAGAGTTTAGACATTTTTATAGGGTTTTAGGGTGCACTTTTCTATTATAGGGTTTTAGTAGTTTAGGCACTTTCATAGGGTTTAGGATTTTAGGTACTTTCATAGGGTACCCTAGAATTAAGATTGTGTGAACTTGTGATTTTACAAAATTATTAGGTGGATTTGTGAATTTATGAAATGTTAATAATTGACCTATCACTAAATAAAAATATATGTATTATCCACCGAAATCCTTGTCCGTCCCAAAAACGGGCTGGGTGACTTACCTCTCACGGAGTCGCCAAAGAAAGGCATCCGCGAAAAAGAGAAAGGGAAAAACAAAGGGATTAAAGACGATCGCTTGACGCAAAGCTCTTCTTCTTCCTCTTCAATTGAGATTTGAAACCCAAGGGTTGTTCAACAAACGCTCTCTCTCTCTCTCTCTCTCTGAAACCCTAATTTGATCTCTCTCTCTCTCTCTCTCTGCAACATCTCACATGGGCCTGGATCAGGCACCTCCAGCGGCGGCCGCATCAGCTTCTTCGCTGGCTCCAGGGTTTCGATTCCATCCCACCGACCAAGAACTCGTGGGGTACTACCTCAGGCGCAAGGTCTTCGGAAAGCCCTTCCGCTTCGACCCCATCTCCGTCATCGATATCTACAAGTGCGAGCCTTGGGACCTCCCAGGTCTCTCTCTCTCTCTCTCTCTCCCTCTCGTTTCGCTGTTTGGATCTCAAGCATGAAAAATATTCACTTGATTCTCTGTTGGTTGGTTTATTTATTTATCAGAATTAATTTTCCAAAAAAGAAACACGTTTTAGGGATTCAGTTAATCTCTGTCCTTGGATTGGGGTTTTTTAATTGAACTGTTAGGCATGTTCTGGGGTTATTCAATTTTTAGATTTGGGGATTTACTGATGAAATTGTTTAGAATGTTGTGGGGATAAAGGCTACCTTTGTTATCTCCTTCCGAATTCGCGTATGTGTAATCGGCAGCTTGATATCTTTGGTTGTCCTTCTCCCTCTGCAGCTTTTATGGGAAGCTTGTTTCAGGGATCAAATCTAATGTACCGAAATTCTCTGTACCGGTACACTTTCGGCCATTGGATCTCATACAAATTTTAAAACATAAAAAAAAACTCACACAATCTAATAACCCAAAACATCTCGGTAAAGAGGTACACCGATTTCTCGGTACAAAGGATCTCCGGTGCTTTTTACCTTATGTGTGTCAGTTGAAGTTGGTGATATGAACCCTTTTGAGAACCGAAATGTAAGAATCAGGATACAGGGAGAGAAAAGTACCCACTTTGCTGAGGAAGGAAGACCTCCCGTTGATTCAGTTTAAGGGGAGGCTGCATTCTTAACTCAGCAAGAAGTCAATTCGAAATTATTCAACCTGCTCTTTCGTTCGTACCCATGTATATATACAAGAAGCTACTACAATCCAATAAACCCTTGTCCTACAAAGTGGGGAATCAGTGAACCCACTACTGCACTAGTTACCCAACCATGTAGTATCTGAAAAATATATACTTACAGTTGGATGTTATTCTTTTATTGTTAATTTACGCTTTTTGTGGTTTTAGGGGAAGTAGAGGCAGAAGATAAATATACTCGTGCAAAATGTGGGCTGAAATGGGGTATAGGAATATATGTGAAGCTGTATTAAAATGTGTGAATTTTGGATTGCAATTTTAAATTGTTAATGCATTATTTGCTTTTTAACCACCACCTAGCTTTTGTTAGCATGAATCTTGATTGTTCTCTCACTAAAAAATTGAGGTGTTTTGGGTTATAGGGAAATCGAGGCTGAAGAGCCGGGACTTGGAGTGGTACTTTTTTAGTGCACTAGATAAGAAGTATGGAAAGGTGACTGGGAGGACAAATAGGGCTACTGAAAAGGGGTACTGGAAGACAACTGGGAAAGACAGACCGATCCGTTACAAGTCGCGGACTGTTGGGATGAAGAAAACACTTGTTTATCACTGTGGCCGGGCTCCAAGGGGTGAGAGGACCAATTGGGTGATGCATGAGTATAAACTTGTGGAAGAGGAGTTTGAGAAAACTGGAAATGTTCAGGTAATAATTTGATGTTCTATCAGTGGGGAATGAGTATTAACAGTAATTTTTATGGACGTTACCCAATATATAAACTCTCGTTGCCCGTGGATAAGGAAAAACCTTTTTGAAATAAAAAAGGGAAAAAAAAAACTAGAGCAAACTTATAATTGCTAAGTCGATAATTTAGCCACACGTTACTCGTTGGTTGTACAACTGATTCAAAACCCAAAAGTTTCTCTGGTCCTATGAGTATTAGTAGCAAAGAAAACTGGGTTTTATCATTTCCATATGCGTGAATGTGGAATTGGTTCTTGATGTAAATAAAATAGAAATCATGAGAAGCACCATTCTTAATATAGCTCAAGAAAATTAAACACTTTGTCATGAATTAATGATTGGGGTACTAATGCTATTTTTTTGTGTCTTTGTGTTTTGGGTTGAGAAGGATGCGATGGTGTTATGCAGAGTATTTCGAAAGAGTGGTACAGGGCCAAAGAATGGGGAACAATATGGGGCACCTTTTGATGAGGAGGAGTGGGATGACGAGTTGGTTCTAGTTCCTGGACAAGATGATACGGAGGGAGCGGCAGGTGGGGATGATGCCTATCTGGACGGCAATGACCTTGAGCAGGTTTAAGTCCATCTCACCTTTCATCTCTACCAAACTACAAGTATTCCAATCCAACCCCTTGCAAATAATGGTTTTGCGAGGATTGGGAAAAGAACCGTATGGCTTTAAAATTTGATTTGACAATAAAAAAGACGTGAAGCAAGTACATATTGTTGTATATAACTGTTCACTATAGATACTGAATAGTAACTTGATATGACATTCAACTTTTAGTGGGCCCTTGGTGAATTGAACAATAAAGTGGCTGCTGGATCTAAAAACTACTACCTTAGTTCTTTTGCTTAGTATTTTCAAGTTCGAAGGAACAATGGCTTCTCTCCATTCTTGAGCTTATGCCCACGGCCTTTGTCTTATTATTTCTTCAATCTAGTGGCCAATACCAGACTATCACTATCTAGGCATTGCAATGCTTTCTCATGGAACATGCAGTTACCCATATTGGCTCTGATGTGAGTCATCTTTATAGCTGTATGCTTAAAGAAATATTTCTGGTCAATTAATTGTTTTGGTGAACTGGTTGAAATATAAGTACTTGAGTAGTTTTGGTAAAAACTACCTGTAAAGATATGATCTGTTAATTAAGTTAAAAGACGAGTGAAGTTCCCCTTGCTAATAGTGTGCAGGCACATCATGGTTCATGCTTGAATTCTCAGGAATTCACTTAAAACTTACATATTTGCACCTTTGGCTTTTACGATGATTGTACGATAGAATTTAGACACATTCGACCGAAGTTGTTAGTTGGAGGTTTCAACAACCAAAAACAAAGATGGACCCCTATTAAATGCGGATAACTTTCGAGATTATGGAGAATTTAGGTTATAGAACTGATTTCTGAATTTCCAGCAGGTAAGGCATCTACCCACAATGTACACAAAGATAAGTACAATGTGTATCAGAACACTGTTCCTTTTGGGCAAGTGAGTATAGATCTCATGTACCAGGGTTTACACACGTCAACGCCTTCCCCATGTTGTTAGCTCTGAATTGTATCTACATAATGGGAAAATGATAGCAGAATAAACCATAGTACTGGCATTTCTTTCCCCAACTGGGATCTCCCATTCTAGGAACTTATTGGACCAGCCATGTGAGTTTTATGCCACTGCTATGGTCCAGTAGGTCGTCGTCGATTGGTTCGTTTGTTTTTTCTTGCTATTTTTAGGATTAGCTGCTTTTGTTTGTCTTATTCCATGTGGTATTGTCAAGCATGCCTTCTTTGCTATGCTTACGGGGAAATGGTGCTTCGCATCCTTTTCTACTCGCATAATCCATTTTCTTTTTATCGCCAAGAAATAGCAGAATATTGTCAGCAATAGATAGAAAGGTGCATGACAAAGGGGGACAAGAAGTCCGCCAAAGAAAAGTAATGCAATAGGAAAATGGAAAACAAAGCGAACCCCAAGCATGGGCACAGAAACGGACATGGCAATTCTAAATAAATGAGGACACAAACTTGGCAACTTGGCAGGGGACAAGACATGATAAGAAATTAAAAAGATATACATGGATAGATATTGGAGATTGATTTCCGCACTCCCCATTTCTCCACCTGCACTCCCTTTTTTGTCTCTATTAAGTGAAGTTACTAAACAGCCCCTTCTCTCTCTCTCTCTCTCTCTCTCTCTCTCTCTCTCTCTCCGTATGATCTAATCAACAATGACCTGCTACAGGAGAATCGAGATCATCCCCAAACCCACCACCTTGATCTTCCCCCCCTCCTCCTCCAATTGTGGGTCCGGTCTCGAAAAAGGCCGGCATTCGAGAGAACTGAGATGAGATTAGAAAGTCCGACGAGTGTCATCGAACACAGTTGGTTCGATAAGGAGTATCACGGAGAGAGTTAAGTTGCCGAAGAGCATTTTTGTTTGCCCGAGCGGGTACCTGAAGATTGCTCAACGCGGTGGCGGTGGAGGGAATGGAGGTCCAAGTCGAGGTTACTGACGTGGGTTCTTGCCACTCTTGGTTCTACGACGATTACAGCTTCGATTGCGGGCCCGATCTTGTAAACTGCGGTGCTTCGGAGTGCTCGGAAAATAATGTAAATCTGGGGGAGGTAGATGACGATGGAGTGAGGCAGTGCCTGATGTAAATCTAGGGGATTTAGAGGACCAAAATGTGCTGAATGCCTTTGAAGGAGAGGTAGATGACGATGGAGTAAGAATTAAGGATGTGTTTTTCTTGCACTTGTATCGGGTGAGTTGAGGAGAGAATTACTCCATTTACAGGAGCTGTTTAGTAACTTCACCTAATAAGAGAGAAAAAAAGGAGTGCAGTTGGAGAAATGGGGAGTGTGGAAATAAATCTCCTAGATATTTAGTTATTTGTATGAACATTCTATCTGGAAAACACCAAAACTAGTAGAATCTTTACAATTCTTACCTTTTACTCTTTGAACATTATTATCTAAACGAGGGATTTATTTGGTTCCTTATGGTCACGTTTGATTGTCGTAGTAGTTTTAAGAAGGATTGGGTAAGATGGGATTAAGGTTAGAGGAGACAAGCGGGGCCCATGGGACAATAGATGGGATTATAAGAATGCCGGGATTAGTTGTATTGTGTTCGGTTAGGATGGGATGGGATCAAGAGTGAGATAAAGGAATGAGGATGATTTTTGATTGTTTGATGAGTAGGAGGGAACCGGAACCCAATTTGGTAGGGGTGGACTAATACCATTTGTCCTTGTAGTCTTTGCAATCAAACAAGCCCTATATTTGATGATCGGGGCGGTTCCGGGGACACCTAAAAAAATCTAAAAAAACACCCCAAATCTCAATCTCATAGTTTCCGATAAAATTTTGATGATTTGAGCCGCTCAATGTATTTAGAACGTGATTTTAAGGGTACCCGCGAGAAATCGTTAAAAAAAATTACTGGGAAGGGTTTCATTTGAGCAATTTTTTATTGAACCGTTCAATAAAAAACTGTTTGAATGAAACCCTTTCCGGTCAATTTTTTTGTTAATTTCTTGTGGATACCCTTAGAATCACGTTCTGATTACATTGAGTGACTCGGATAATTGAAATTCGATCGGGAACTTTGGGGTGTTTTTTTAGGTGTCCTCGGAACCGCTCCGTTTTATGATATCTTAATTTAACCCCTGAAATGAAGTTATACTATTATTAATTGATCCATGTCATGACATGCTTCCACCTTGTGTCCAAGTTGAGATGGGTGTCCCCAATGTGTCGCGTGCTTACAATCAATAAACTAATTTGGCATGTACCATCTGTGTCCCTGCGTGTCGCTTGTCCAACACGGCAGTTAGGTGTGTCGGTACTTCATAGGTGAACTCTCTAGCTACAAATCACACACCGCAGCCTAATACACCATAAATCACTAAAAATGGAAACCCTCAAAGGGAGGAGAAACCAATCCAGAGGAGATAAATATTACACTCTGTCTCATAAAGAATCAACATCATCAAACTTGTCCTAAAGAAATCCTTGCACTACATTCTTAATGAAATATCTAAAAGATTAACTGAATAATGTCAAAAAGACAAACAAATAGCCCAAAAGATTAAGAGGAACTAGAAACGCAGGACCATTAAGCCTTTACTCTTGTTGTGCATATTCCTCACTCATACAGATATGCAATTTGTAATTAAATCTTCTACTTTAGAAAACGTCATAGTCGCAAGCCTATAATTTTGTCTAATTGTCTTAGAATGTTATGTTTTTTTCCCCAGATTCTCGGTGCTGACATTTCATCGGAAGATGTTCCCCTTCCTTTGAGCTTCTATTACGAGGACAGTAGCAGTCATTTCCAGGAGCAATTGGTCTTTGACAATGACAATCAAAAGCTTTTGGTGGATGTGGATGAAAATTACTCTGCTCCAGAGCAGCCCGATGGGCAGAATTTATTTGATCTACCAGTCCAAAATGACATGTACATGAATCCGGTAAGGCATGAATATATAGGGGAACCGAGCCATTCTGTGAATTCTGAGGATGCTGACTACTTACTTGATGACCCATTCTTGGATGCTACTGATAACCCTCCATTTGATGAGGGAGCATTTTTGGAAGCTAATGACCTTTCTAACTCCGTTAAAGTGGAATCCTCTGGGTTTGACATCCTAGAAGACTACCTTGCATTCTTTAATTCAGATGAAAATGAGAACCATGTTTCTGACCTTGTTAATGAAAAGGTAATCATATGACTTGAACTCAGTTATATTTATCCCTGTTGACCGTGGTTGTAATTGGTTGAGGACTGACATTAATTTATGACTTTATGTCAGTGTGCCAATGGAGGAGCCCCACAAGAGACCATGGGAAGCCAACAGCTTACACAAGGAAATTACAATGATGTTGCATCAACATCAAAACAAGAGCCTGGAAACTTTGGATCTGGTATTGATAGTAAGTTGTTCTTTTTTCTTTTCTGTTTACTTGAGGTTGAGGAGCTCTGCATGTGTGACGGCCCCTAGCCATAGATATCAGGAAAAGTAGATGGGACTCAATCCCAAGACCTACTGGTTTTACGGTCCATTTGGAATGGTGAGAAGAGAAAAGACATGATGGTGTTTCTTGTCAAATCTCACCTCGTTTGTGAGAAATGGAATGGGGCACTTACGCTTGTGTTATTCTCGTCTTTTCTCATCATGTATTTTTATTTCTCACGATCCAAACTAGTGAGGGGTTTCTCTTTCCCCCCTCTCTTTTATTTTTCACCAATTTCTGCACACCAGACTGGCTGTTAGTCCCAGGGTTTATGTTCGAGCTACCCCTCATGGGTAACTCCGTCTTATTTTCCCAGCATTTGCACCGTATTTATACTCTAACTTTTGAAGTGCACGGTTTTTGGCCAAACTCTTCTACAGTCTATTGACCTTGCTTTTTATGTACTTCCCCAATCAAGCAGATATCCAGTATCCATTCCTGAACAAGGCAAGTTGTATGCTGGAAAGCATCTCTGCTCCTACTGCTTTTGCTTCGGAGTTCCCTTCCAAAGATGCTGCTGCTCTTCGGTTGAGTTCTTCTGCTCATTCTTCAAATTCGATCCACGTTACTGCCGGTATCATCCGAATAAGAAATATGACCTCTGGTGGCAACGGGACGTACTGGTCACTTAGTAAGGACGTGGATGTCAATATAGTCATTTCTTTTGGCTTTTCTCACAATGATGCCAGCTTGGAGCAGAAGTCTGGTTCTGGAATGTCATGGGGCTGGCTCTACCTGTTATTTTTGTGGGTCCTGATTATTTCAATGAACTTCAAAATTGGGAGTTACATGTACACAGGCAAGGCTTCATGAAAGGATGATCGATTTAATGCAAGCAGAAACAGTACTGTCGACTGGCCCTTTTGGGTGATACTAACTTATTATTACCCTTATAGAGTCATAGAACACAATAAAAGAAGTGGGTCATTATTTGTTACGATTGTGCTACATTAGGGATATTATTCATTTTGCAAAGCTTTATCATTCCCCTTGTAAACGTTTGGCTAACTTCCTTTGGTTTGTAGCTGCTTGCTGTTTATCAGATTTCTGCTTCAATTTTGAAATTAACTTTCAAAGCATTCCTGGAAATTGGCATATCATGGTTGGAATTTGAAGTCGATGGACTTGGGTTGTGGTGTTGACAAGAATTTGTACCAGGTTTCAACTGTAAATGAACTTAGTGTTTCATAGTAATGAACTTATTTTAGATAACTGAATTTGTTTGGACATGCGAATTACATTGGATAGATGTAGCGATTGCGGGTGGCCTCATATAAGCTTGTAGTTATTGGTGGCTGGAATGTGTTTACTGTTGATTATGGATTTCAATTCAGGTTCGTGCTGTTACAAAACCCATACCTGCATAGCGGAAGGGCTGTACATATGGGAATTTCTGTTTGTATTACAGCCGTCTACACCCTTTCAATTACTAACGAGATGGTTGGAAGTGTTCTCTCTAGATTTACTTGTAGCAAGTATTTGTTTCTTGACGACATGCCTTGAAGCAATCTTTAGTTTCTCATCAATCCTATTTCCATTTTAGGCACCAACCCTGTGGAGGGTGAATGTTTTGGATAACAATTTCCCTTTGGTTTTATAAGCATTACGTTAAATTCAGAGTCAGCAAAGGAAGTATAGAACAGATTAGTATTTTGAATCTCGTACCGTTCTAGGCATAAAATGGTACACATGCCTTTGTGTTCCCTTTAGGCCAAAATACCACCAATTGATACCAGACATACCAGCCTGTACCAGGCTTGTACTAGATCTCAGCTGATACACGGAAGTTAGCGTATTATTTTTCTTTTTATAAAAAGGCAGAAATTAAGGTATTTTAACAAAATTTGGAGTCCATAATATATTAATCGTGTTAATTTGGTATTAGAACTAGCATTAATATGTATCAAAATGTCAAAATTTATTTTATTTCTCTATTTTATGTTTTGCAATTATACATAAGTATATTAAAAATATCTAAAAACATATATTGCGATAAATCTGAAACAGTACCGAGATACAAACCGGTACCGATACATACCATTCCTAGTAGAGAAAATAGTACGCTGACCGGTATGAGATTGATAACTTTGGAATAGATACTACTCTGTAGTACAAAACTGGAATATATGTATGACATATTACAAACTGTTAATGAACTATCTCAGGAGTTCCCAGATATACAAATAACAAATTGTAGACAACTTCTTCAGAGCATGTAAAATGGCTTTATATTGCTTTGGTTTTTACTGCATGTTGAAGATTGTTAACGTCACTGCGCTCTAGGGGAAACTACATCTGAATACAATCTCACTTCCTGTCTTCTCAGCCGGGGAGCACTCTGCAATAGGCTAATAACTGTCCAATCAATTATTGAACAAATACGTATTGCTGATTACTTTCTACATTTCTCCAGGAAGCATTGTGTCTTCCGGTAGATCACAGACAGCAATACCCTGGGAAAGAGAAAAACGTATTAGTATACATGAACATATAACCAGCAGACAAACATAACGCATGAATCCATGAAATCCTAACAAGGATGCTTACCTCTCCTGTGAGATGGGCCACACATCTCTTCTCAGCAATTAACTCAGCTTCAGACTGCACAAAACCCGTGTGTCAGATCATAGTGAACAAAGATTTTTCCAGAAATATTCGTTGGCATCTTTGCGGTAAACAAAGGTAGGAAGTAGCGGAAGTCCTTTAGTTTCATCCAGGCATATTAGGATTAGTATTTGTGACATGCCCATTTTGGTTTGTGGAACAAAAGCCTTGTTCTTCTTGCCAACAAATTGTGGTTGCAATGTATTTTGATCTCTTCATATCACATTGCAAAAATCCTCAATCCCAACAAATTAATATATACCTTGCGTATCCGGTTGAGAAGGTAGTCATCAAATATGACATCCTTCACGAGTTCATAATCTCCATCTCCCTGAAGAGATTAAATACATTAGAGAGAAGGATCAATGAACAGGACAATAAGTATCAAAACATAATGTCTCATGAATTAATTACTTTTGATCGGCATGGCATGCTGAAAACAAGATCCTCGGCTATTCCATAAGGATTCCCCTTGGTGTAAACCTGCACAAAAAATATGTAACAGTGTTAGACTGGGAATTGAACATCACAGTCAACTTCTTCATGTATCAAGTAACTGTGTTGCTTATTAGAGATAGAGTGTGTTCATGGGGGAAATTTCCTTATTCCAGTGAAATTCTTTCTTTATTTAGGAATTGGGATGTAACTCCTTCTTTGCTTTGTAGGAGTAGGAGTTGAGTTGAGCTGTGCTTCTAGTTTGAGTGTATCTAGTTGCTTTGCCGTTTTGTGTTCTCCTAAGTTTTCGCCCTGGGATAGAAGTTTTCTTGTGGTTTGTTATAAAATGTCAACTTACCCAAAAAAAAAAAAGTAACTGTGTTGTAAATTCGACACTTGGACTTGCTTGTATAACACTTACCCATCAATGTATTTAGTACTAATGTCTTTGACATAATGTAAACACCATTTTACCGTTGAGATATAAGTATCCAACGAAGAAATGTAAAAAGGATATGTTGTCGTGTCTACTTTCCCTATGAATCAGAATTAAATTATTCCGACACTTGTATATGTATCCCCCACCCAACACCCGTACTCGAGTCCATGTTACATTGCTTCTAAGGAGCTGGAGCTGCCAACAACAAATGTTCGTAACAAATGACACCTATAATTTGGAAGGACAAACACATTGATGTAAAAGCTTTAACACATTAAAAAAATTTGTTTTGTAGAAGGTTTAAGTTCTGGTGAACTCAATACTGTTTTAGAATTTTGGTATGGATTTAGATGATGGATCCTCAAGCGAATGATTGCCCTAGAAACTCATTATACTCGGCGAAAACCCAAAATTGATTTCCATTGGGGATTAACCCCAAAAATCATTTCTCCAATTCTCACCAAAAAGTTAGCAGAAATGGACTTACTCCAGAAGAAAACCAATCGCCCTCAGGAGTTGGAGTGACAAGAGACCTGATGGCATCGACAATTGAGACAGCAGTTGATGCAGCTGAGGATCTTCCCCACTTCTGGATAAGCACTCCGCCTCTCTGTAAATTGATTTGTTGAAGTTTAAGTATTCAAGTTAACAACTATTTAATTTTACATAGTTACCCAGAACTTCACAGACCTTACCTTCTGGACTTTTTCAGTGAACTCCTTTTCCAACCACTTGATGTCGTTTATAACCTCTTTGACAGGTAAGCCATTGATTCTAGCATTCAAAAAGTCAGGCACCTGAGAAATTAGATAAAAAACCGCATTAATCAAGAGCACAAACGCGCAAGCAATTCCAAATAGTTCAACGGGATCTGTTCAATTACCTGAGTGGTTGAATGGTTTCCCCATATAGTCACGTTTGAAACTTTGTCATAGAACACACCTGCCTCAAGGGCAAGCTACACAAACAGTACCAAATACTTACTAATCTTAATTTCCTGACTTTCTACAGTAACAAAGCAACTAAATAGGTGAAAAAGAGTAATACCAATTTTTATACCTGGCATTTAGCTCTATTCTCATCTAATCTAGTCAAAGCATGGAAGTTCTTTGAGGGTATGTTTGGAGCATTTTTTAAGCAAATCAACGCACTTGCATGGAAAAGAATAAGCATGATTAGCAGGCAAAAGAAAACCACAAGAACTACACAACTTCGGTGTTTGAATGTAAAGTTAGAATCTATTACTTGGTGTTGCAGGGGTTGCCCACTACTAACACTTTGACATTACTCGATGCAACTGCATTAAGAGCTTTTCCCTGTGTTATTTCAGCCAGAATCAGTTGCAGAATGAGAATCACAATTCTATTCCCGTTTATTTTTCTTAATGTAGAATATAACAAACCCGACAATGAAATTTGAAAGTACCTGATCTGCAAAAATCTTCCCATTTAAGTCTAATAAGTTGGCTCGTTCCATTCCAGGCCCGCGAGGCTTTGCTCCAATCAGAAGTGCCCAGTCAACATCTTGGAATACTTCATAAGGGTCTATGCTAATAATGACCTCCCTCAACAAAGGAAACAACGAATCCTCTAGTTCCATGGCAACTCCTGCATGAATTACAAGGGCCATGGACTCATCATGGCTATGAACATATCTTCATGTCACCATTTGGGAAAAAGAAAAAAATCAAAATCTCGTCTTTCACTGACAACATTAATGTATTTAAACAAAGTAACATAGAAATTCAAATTATTAACAATCAACTATTAGGAGAAAAAGAGATAAATTGCCTCTTGGATTTAATTAGCGCTTGACACATGGGAAAGGGGATTTAACCTCAAATCTTTAAGAAGACGAAGAAACCAATTCCAGTGTTTAATCAATTCGTTCTCAGTTGATGTGATGCAACATATCTTCCACTATAGACGCAGAGACACATGTTGAGTTACTTGTTCGGCCTTTTCTGTTTAAAATCGTGATGGTGCCAGCAAGCAGGGATACAGAGAATACATTACGGAACGTTCTAGATTCAAAGGAACAAAAATTGATGTCATATTGCATAAATTATTGGCATAGGTTGAACAGCAAGAAGTAATCTTTGCTAAGAAGCATACCTTCTAGAGCTTGAAACGACCTTTCAGAGCCTAAAAGTTTCAAGGCAATGGGTTGATTTGGCCCAAAAACCTCACCAGATGCGAGCTGCCATAACAAAGCAAGAAAGGGATCATGATCACAACATACACAAATGTATGAGGAAAAAGATATCTCACTAGTTATTAGAGAAAAACCCAAAATCACGAATGCTACAATGCCATTTTATCGAGATGGATGTGCAGATTTATTATTATTTTTTATAATTAAAAAATTATATTAGAAATGCCGCCCATGTACAAATGGATGTGCAGATTTATGATGCAAGATAAAACAATATTTGTACCTATTGCCTTTGCATACAAATGATTCATGAGTATAGGGGCAAGGATGGACTTTCCATCAACAGAAATATTTAGAATATTTGAGGGTACAGAGGACGGGCATATCAATAATATGAAGAAGCTACCATTAGTCCATTACTACTGGCAGTGAAAGATAGAATGACGCTTCATTAGATCATAAACATAAATAATTTTGGCTTCAATGAAACAATTTAGATAGCCCTCTGCGGCATTCGTTCTGAGAAGACCCATTCAGCAGGGCAATGATCAATTACTTGACAAACAGGTTGCATTTGCACTATAATCATCCATGAGGATACTATTCTGTAACCAAATATGAGAGAAACATAATTGAAGGAACCATTTCCAATGTATATCTGGAGATCTAACCACTTTAAACTTGTTGAAAGTGAATTCCTAAGTCATTTACCAACCCTACATACTCCTTTTCACATGTGAAGTCACTGTATAATCTATATCTTACTTCTTGTTTTAGGTTGGACCTTTACCCCAAAATTCTTATGTACAGTTTTCTCAGTCGGTTTCTCATTTATGGTCAACAGGAAGTAATTAATCAAAAGGAATCATAGTTTTGCTTACTTTGAAAAGAAGATGATTAGAAATCATTCCAGCAGCACCTGAGACTGCAATATTAATCAATTTCTTCCAGGATTTTGTCTCGTCCTCCTGGTAATGCATTAAAACAAAATTTTGATATCATGAAGTAGAAACTGTATGATGGCATGCATGGATGCACATGAAAATAGACGGCATCAGATTGACAGATTTAAAGACATTTTTTTTACATCTTTCATCTCATCTATGTCCAAGGAATACATGGGGGCACCACCAAGTATGCTTATTGATTGAATTACTTCTTGTAAACTCTATGGTAAACTGATGTTTATAAGGTGGAAGAGAGGGTTTCATGCATAACACTACAGTTTTATGCATAGTTACACGAGGAACTTGACATACAAAACGTTCATCCTAGGTAAATCTCCAACCACTCATCATCTCATTCCCCAATAGCAAAGTTTGAGTATCTTACATGGCACATTTTACTTTAAAAATCACGTAGCATAGGTGAATTTGGCATGATTTTGTGATCTGAAGATTATATGAAGAACGCAGAGATACTCGTGGCAAAAAAAAATTGGCACTACGATTCAATATCTGAAAGGGTTCATTCACTCCTATTATTCCAGGTATTCACGGGATCAATTGCTTATGAACAATGAGATGATGAATGCAGGTGATCAATGAAAGGAAAAAATCAAAACCAAAAGGCAGCTAGACGATTCAAAGATCAAATTGAATCTGAATGTCAAGACATGACACATGTAGAGCATTAATGGCCTGTTTATTTGAGCAGATAAAATAATACGAGATGTAACCTCATAAGATTGGTAATTCCATCGACTAATAGTCATGGAATTAATAAAATACCATACACCTCATAGTATTAAATAGTTTACACTTTGTGGGTTTATATAACTGATGCATGTTAAATTTGGACCGCAAGAATTTTAACCAAAGAATTACTAGCCCCTTGGACATATATAGCCCAAACCGATGTCCATATCTGGTCAAACAAACTTCCTTAAGTTCAATAAATTACATACAATAAAACATACCATATCGCACCATTTTATTCATTTTCCAAGACAAAATTTCGCTCAAACAAACGTCCTTAAGTTCAACAAACACCACACCACCAATGCAATAATTGAGACCCCTATTTTGCAACACTTACAGCCTTGAGATCATAAGTGAGACAGAATACGCCGTAGCATTCGGGCTTCTTCTTGGCCTCTTCCGACTGCACGGCAACCGGTGCTTGAACTTGACTAACAAAAAGTACAAAAAATCATATAATTAGAAATCCACAAAATTTAAACAATTGGGTAATCAATTATTGTATCTGTACACCATCCTATTATAAAGTGAGGGGGGTGGAATTTACTTGGATACAACAGAGCAAAACACTCTTCCGTTTTGGGTCCGAGAGAGCGACCGGAGAGAGAGACGGCGGCGATTGGAGAGATGGGTTGAGAGGAGGGATGAGAGCTGTGAAGAAGAAGAGTGGATGGTGGTTTTGGTGTACGAAGGAGATAACCCTGCTACCGCCATGGTAGCAAAGAGAACTAACTATAAGGAGAGAGAGAGAGAGAGGTCACTGGATTTTGGAGAGAGAGAGAGAGAGAGAGAGAGAGAGATAGGGTGGAGGGAATGGTGGTGGAGGGAGTTGAGTGTGGGGAGAGAGTACTAGTAAAAGGAGAGGAGAAGCAAAAAGAGAGTTGTGGGATTACAATTCAGATTTTGAAGTATAGATATGAGGCCATGCACATGACACTTGTCATCACTACCTAATTCCTAAAATCTCTACAGTTGTAGTAGAAAAATGGAAGTATGGTTTTGTATCACCACATATATACTGTATTTGAGTTGATACTGGAAAGTTAAACCCTAGCTAGGTTTATTGTTTTGTTGGAGTAGTACGTGATATGATTAGAGTAAAAAATAGTGATTACCATAGCAAACTGATCATATATTTGCATTTTGATACTGGAAAATTAGAGGTAAAACTTCATGGTACCAACGGAACAAATGATTGCAAAGAACATTTATACATAAAATATGATTTGGTCTCGTCTAATCAACAAAAGGCATCCAAATTTTCTATTTTGTTCTATTGATATAACTAGCCCTCTAGTTTTATAATAGTACTATTCGTTGAAAACTTATGTGTATTATTTTGTTAATATCCATGCAATGATTATATTTGAAAAGTAATTCAAATTCCACCTCGATGAATATAATCAATATATAGTCTACTTACTTATTTATTAGTTGACATGTTATGAAAGTGGGAAGCCCATGGAATATTTGGCAATGCAATTCTTTATTCGTATTTGTTCAAATTTGAATGGATCATAGTAATAGATTAGAGATTAAGAAAGTTGACCGAATAACCCAGTTAGTATAATTTATTTTACTCGCTGTGTATGAGGTTTCTTCTAGCCCACTGATAGAAAGGAGTTCCAAAATGGAGGGCGGTGGGCCCCTTTCAAAGAACTTTTTCCTTCTGCTGCGTTCCTATCATTCGTTCCGTTTTCAAAAGCTCCCTGTCCAGCCGGCTCCTATTTCAATCCGTACCGGACCGATCGATATATACAATAATAAATGTCTTGTTCTCTTTCGAATTCAAAAAGAATTTTTCAAAAAATTTCTCCTAGATTCCTCTTACTTCCAATATTTCTCTCTCTATCTCTCTCCACTTATTATCCCTACAATTTTTTAAAATTTTTTTTAAAAACCAAACCAAACAAGATATTTTGCCTTCAGTCAACCGGTGGAATACATAACATTAATTTATGGTGCTCAATCGTAAGCGTTCAAATGTATTTTGGAGAGTCCGGATTTTAAAAAAATTATTTTCTAGAAGAGTTTAACTTTTCGTGCAAATAGTTTTTTCAAAATCTGGATCATTGATTGCCAAAATGAACAACTTAAATTGCATGGAGGGCTCTGCCGTGAATAAGTTTTTCTCTTGACAAACACCACCTAGAAAATTCACATACATTCGTTGTGCACATATCATGAACGTAAGATTTTGATGGGGACCACTTTGAGTCCCACAAAGATTAGCCAAACCGTTCATTTTTCTTAAAACATTTTTCAATGGATTCCTGAAAAAAAATGATCCTAACAGCTAATATGATCTTTATGGGGCCCACTTTGAGTACAATTAAATAACTGAAATGCATTGAAGCATATGGACCGAAAACAAATAAGGGAAAGATTACTTGCCATATCGTACCTTAAATTGGTGACAAAAATAAAGAAACATAGAAGAGAGACTAAATATGAAACATAGAAGGGGACATGCAAGTATTGGAAAAAATTATCAGGTGCTCCTAAAATATGGTCATATGATTCATAACGTCATTAACCACCGTGCAATTATAGCGGATAATTCTTGTAATTGACTCCAAAACAGTGCTGCTCTTTACAAAAGACGCTTATACAACGCTGTCTTATAAAAGACGCTCATACAATGCCTTAACAACCTTACTCAACATTATTTATACAATATTACAGACTCCCAATAGAATTATAGAGTGGTTAAGAGAATCGTAGCGATATGTGACCAGTGTTACAACCATTATGAGTCAAGATTCGGAGCCATATAGTGTTATTGCATTAATGTCCTTCGGTCAATGTGAAAAATGAGGAGGGTGATTTTGTTCATGTTATCAATATGACAGTAAATTATATACCTCCATACTCATTTGGTAGAGAACATGTGGGTCTCGCCAAAAAGTTTTTTCATGTACACTTAAAATGTATTGATGCCTTTGGGCCTCACATATTTTCCATCCAAATAAAACTGAATTAATGTATAATTATTCATCCGCACAAAAAGAGAATGGACAAAATTGCACTCCGGCGGCTTATTTGCTGGAGTAGTCTTGTAGTACTAATAATCAATTGCACAACAATTGCAGCATTTGTCTGCTGTAACTGTGGGAATTATTGTGGACCCTCATTGGCTCCTACTGTCTAGCTTCCAGAAGACAAGACAAAAATTATAAAGAACCACCATTATAATCGATCAGGTACAATAAAAAATGTGGTCTGTATCTATTGATAACTGATAAGGTAGAATTTAGAAAATTGTTTGGCCTGTATGTAATTGACTTCTCTCCTGATGGATGAAAACATGTGGTGACTTATATATATAGTATATACATATGATTGGTTGATTTTCTTGCTTCATCAAATTCTCAAGAAATGATTAAGGTACAGATGAATAATCTGTGTCAGCTTGTACAAATCATTTTTGGTCCGTTTTGGGTCCCAAAACATGATCGAAACCGCTCATTTTTGTTTGATATACTTTGCTTACGGTCTTTACAAAAAATAACCCAATCCAGTATTGGTACAAGTGTGTACAAAACATTCAACTTTGCTTTAGAGTTCCGGCCTGAATTCTGGGACAAAGTTGGATATTTTGTAAACACCCTAACCGGTACTGGATTGAACTTATTTTTTGTAAGGACCGTAAGCAATGTGTTTCAAACAAAATGAGTGGTTAACCCAAAATGGGCCCAAAAATAATTTGTACATGCTGGTCTAGATTAGATGAATAAATTTTGGGACAAAGTTGGATATTTTGTAAACGGTCTAACCGATATTGGACTGAACTTATTTTTTGCAAGGACCGTAAACAATGTATTTGAAACAAAATGAGCGGTTTCGGTCATTTTTTTAATCCAAAATGGGTCCAAAAATAATTTGTACATGCTGGTACAAATTAGATGAATAATCTGTACCAACAGCCCTCTGTAAATTCTCATTAGGTCCTTTTCCTCTTAGAATAATTGTGTTTTTTTTTTGGTAACTACAATACTTGTGTTTTATCCTGAATTTATTGATTTGTTGGGAAAAAAACTGAAATGGTCCCTATAGTTAAGTGTTTGTGTCAATTTGGTCCCTGTAGTTGTAATTGGCTCAATTTACACTCTGTACTTTCCATTTTGTTCTAACTTGGTCCAATTACTAATCGTCATTAGTTCTTTTAACAGCAAAATCAAATGGCCCCTTTTTTGGGGGTTAAAACAATAATTCTCTCATTTCCCTTTTGCCCTAATATTAGGGGTGTGCATGGGCCGGGCGGTCGGGTTTGACCCTCAAACCCGACCCCGACCCGATATGGCGAGTAACAAATATTTTAGGCCCGCAAACCGAATTGAAAAGGGGTAAGAACCATCCGCGATCCCAATTCTTTACGTCGGGTCGGGTCCGATTAAAAATCGAATTAATCTTTATGAATTGGTTGGGTCGAGTAAGAAACGCACCAACCCGGATCTTGAACCAAAATCTGATTTTTAACAGAAAATGAACTCGTACCTGTCTGAAGCACATATTCGACCCCGCCCGGGACCCTTCGGGTCGGGTCCGAGGGTGGACAGATTTTTTGAACAGGCCTACCTAATATACCTCTGAACCAAAACATAGCGCATTCTTCCATTCTTCATTGATAAGGAGGCATCTGAGAAAAAATTTGGCTATAGTTTTCTGCAAAAAGTTACCCTCTAATTCAGCATTTTCATGATTAGCCATGAGACAACATAACCACTGGTATTGTCTACCTGTTTAACTTGTGGACAAATAGTGAGATGTTTTATTTTTTGCATAGTACTGAAAATGCATATAGAACCATGTCTAAAAGTCACAACATGATAAAAAACCATGTTCAAAAGTCAGAATATTATATAAACTCAAGAGTTGTTAGGCTAAATAAGACAAGTGGTTTATTTTTTTATCCTTATTCAATTTTTTTGCATTTGTTAGTTTTTTTATTAATTTTTTCAGGATTATTGCTTCGTCATGACAAGAGGAACCTAAAAAGTAAAAAATTACCATAAAAATCCAATTTTTTGAATAAAGACGAAAAAATTGTCTTATTGGTTTAGTTTTGTCTTTATTAACTTATTTTTATCTTTATCTAAATGGACTAACGGTAGTTAGATATTGGACCAAATTGGAACAAAATGGAAAGTACAGAGTATAAATCGAGCCAATTACAACTACAAGGACCAAGTTGACACAAATATTTAACTATAGGGACCATTTCTATTTTTTTCCCTGATTTGTTTGATAAACCAGCTGGTATAGTTTCGCTAAGATTCAAATTTTTTTTCTTTTGTGTTTGTTAGTTTTGCGTCAAATTTTTGCGGATTATTGATTCATCTCGATGAGAAGAATCGGAAAACCCTTTTTTATTTTTTACTTTTACTCAAATATTTTGAGAAATATCCACTTTTCAATTAAAAAAGTAAAAAAAGTTGGCTTCTTTTGCTTAATCTTTGATATTTCCAAAAATATTTGGGTTAAAGTAAAAAAATTTACTTATTTGATTCGTAATAATTCACAAAAATTTAGCGCAAACTAACAAATGCGAAAAAAATTTGAATAAGGACAAAAAGACCACCTCAGTAGTAGGGAGAAGAAATTAAAAATAGATAACGTACAGAAGATTTTGGGAGACTAATCTGTAAGGACTTGCGTCAGCTAACTAGTCAAACCACGCTGTTCAAAAAGTTGCCCACAGGTTATATAGTAGCTGCTCGCGAACCCTTATATATCATTCAATATCGCCCAAGTTAGCCAATGTGGGACTAACTTTTTTCCCCAAAGATGGGCTCTCACATCTCCCCACCTTAGGATGCAACGTTCTCGTGGCATTAGTCCACCAACCGTTCGTTGGTGGTCATGGTGTGACACTTAGTTGTGTACAATACATCATCATGCTCATTCCACACACTAGAGATGGCCGGCCTCCCCATGTAGACTTGGATTGTGCTCTGATATCAACAGTAAAGATCCACCACGCCAGCTAACCTTCTAATTCTTCGCATAACTATGTGACTCAAATCAAACCTTTTTATGGTACACACTATACAATACATCCATAGAGTTCTGTCACGTACTAAAGGAATTATTTATTAATCCATAATAGGAGTACAAATCTATGAACGTCCTATAATAAGTATTAAGTACTATATCTGAAGAACAAAAGTTACATTAATTTTGAATATCGTCTCACAAAATATTTCTTTCCTAATTTGGCTCCTCTTGCGTCGAAACTCTGCCCCCTATTTTGGGTGAATTTTTATTCTTTGGGTAAATATATATATACATGGAATTTTTAGGAAAAAATAGAAACAAAAGATGTTTAGAAAGTAACTCTCAAAATTTCTCGAAACTTTTTCTGGAAGAGTGAGAGAATGAAAAATGAGTGCTGGACCTTCTTGTCCTGATGAGTCCAAACCAAAGTTCTAGATATCTCCAGCATCAAGTCCTTCCACCTTCCATTCTCCAATCCTATCTTTGGCATAAATGGATGAGAAAATATCAGTACAATTTACAGAAAATATTTGGACGCTAATGGCCGGCCTAAGTATATACCTAGAATCTTTCATGGTGTCAGGGGCAGAGGTATTAAGGGGTGGCGGTGGAGCTCCGCAAAATTCAAACATTTTCCTAGTAAGTCTACATAGGGTTTTTTTTTTTCCCTCGTACTCAAAGGAATTACCTAGAATTTTATGAACATCCTATGAATATGAAATATCAGAAGAACCAAAGTTACTTTTTGAATATCGTCTCACATAATATTTCTTTCTTTTAAGTCCTCTCTCGAGTTCAAAACTTGGCTCCACCCGATTTTGGTAATTTTTTTTTTTAGCTCCCCTCTCGAGTTTAATTTGGGCCTAGAAGTTTTACAAAAAAAGGTTAAAGTAACAACTCAATTTCTCGACAGTTTTTCTGAAGAAAGGGAAAATGAAAATGAGTGCATACCATTACTGTGTTGGGATTTCTTCTCCTGATGCGTCCAAACTTGTAGATATCTCCAGCATCTAGTCCTTCCATGCACCTTCCATTCTCCAATCTTATCTTGGACTCAAATGGATAAGGTTGCATTCCAAATTCTCATAATAACCTCTAGCAGAGGACTTGAAAAGAAAATGCTCAAACTGTGTGGTTACCAAAACTTCCATCCAAAAACCATTAACCCAAAGTCCAAAAAGAACGAAAAAATAGCATATTAGTTTTGTGATGATGACAATCAATTCCAACAGCCAAAATCCAAAACTCAAAAACATCTCACTTTCCTAATTCTCCTTTTCAGGTCTGTGGATCAGCAGCATGCGTGCTTGTTGGTATCACCCAGCCTACATAATTGCAATAACATTTTTTTTTCCCTAATAATTGAATGGACATGCACAGACACTGACTGATATAAGACACGGAATTTCTAAATAAATGGGAAGCCAGACACGGTAGGGGACACAAAAAAAAAAAAAAAATAGTATATATTTTTACCTGTGGAAACATAGTTATACGAAGAAGTATGAAGCATGAACAAGCATCATATATACTTCATATCCACATCATGTTACACTTTTGATCCAAAATATTACTCCAGTAATTTGAAGTAATACACATAGGAGATCGACCACCAATAATAGGAGTGTCTTCTTACTCAGATAAACAGCCATCATGAACTTAAGGCATCAGACTTTGCCAAATTTTTTTTATGCTTATATATTTTGTTAGGAACAGTAAGTAAAAGAAAAACTTCAGTTAAGCTCCGTTTATGGAAAGAGAAACTTGGAGCATAGATTTAGCGAGTTGGCAAATACTGGAAACGTTAACTACTTGAAGCCCCAACAGTACTTGTCTCTCTTTTCTAGCTTGGGTCGCCCATGGATTATTGGAGGGCACCCTTCTTTGGATTTTAACCGTGAAGTGTCGGCATTTTATCAAAGCAAGGTAAAATGACTTGCAGGTGATTTGAAATGAAAACAATTTTGACCATATAATGGAAAACATTTTACTAAGGAAAATATTTTACTTACAAATTTCCAACCACACAATGCAAAATGAGTATAACATTTTACACAAAAATATTTTACGTTGAAATAAACAGAGCCTTAAAGTAGGTTTTTTTCTCTCTTGTTCTGTGTCAATAGATATTTTGGCTCCAACTAATCCATCGAGTATCAAAACATTTTCCATCATGTAAATATAAGGATTTCCATCAAAAGTTATTTTCATTAATTACTTATCAGTTATCAATATGGCATTGTGAAAAACAAAACTCTAAAATGAACATAATACTATGATCATGTGGGTTGCCCGCTTGGAGTTGGAGGGGTCCTTTTGACGTCTATCTATTAGGGTTTGAACCTTGGTACCAGAAAATCACCCAGTGTCATAGGTTCAAATCCACACGGTAGCTGTTGCGGGCCAAAAACAAGAGGACCAAACACCCCTCCTTTTAAGGAGCAGACAGTTGCTTCCAGAACCGAAGGCACCAGAATGGCTTTTACTGAAAACCCTACAATGGTATGCAATCTCAATACAATAACATGTTACTGAAAACCATGTAGCAGAAGTTGATTTGCGAATTGAACTAACATCACTTATAGACTAACTTCTTCATCCTCAGGTTGTAGGGCCATCACTAGTCTTCTTCAGCTTCTTCTACATCCTCATCCTCAGGTACCCCGCGAAGATAGAGCACGTTGTTACATCTGCCAAGGCAATAACCATAGAGTGAGTTGACTCTTCCGGAGAAGTATCATATGGAACTTAGGAGCTAAAAACATCTTTGACGATGTATCTACTGTCCTCTCATAGAGAGAAACCACAGGGACCAGCTTTTGTTAAATTCATTCCCCATTTAATCAGTGATGGAAGACATATTTTCAACTGCCATGACAAGGACCAGCATATTTGATAATTGATAAAAGTCACTCAAAGTGAAGTTGTGATACCACTAATTTCATTAAAAAAGAAACTTTACATATTCCGAATTTATGATATGCAGCAAATCTAATCTGAAGGACGAAATATGATAGGAGTATTATACATAGTACTAAGTTAGGATGCTCCCAGGTTTTGGGTAATGACATGTACTAACCCATGGCTTCCATATATTAATTTCACTTTTCAACAAAAAGGAGGTTCAAACTTGTGTATCGACTTTAATCTAGTTGTGCATGTTAGAATATAGTTGGACTTAGTCCCACATTGGTTGCTTATGTTATGTAACTAGTAGCCACATAATATAAATAAAGCTCACTTGTGTTAGGGTTAGTTAACACCCTATACACTTTTCCCTTCTTTCTCTCACAACATGGTATCAGAGCGGGATCTTAACCTTAATCCTAAACCACCTAAACCCTAGCCTCTATACATAATCCCTACAATCCTAGCCTAAACCCTAGCCTCTATACATAATTCCTACAATCCTAGCCTAAACCCTAGCCTCTGTACAAAATCCCTAAAATCGCAATCCTAATCCTAGCCTTTGCCTTAACCCTAATCATTGTTCACCGTCGTTACTGTTCATCGCTGGTACTGTTCACTGTCGTACTGTTCATCGCGCACTGTTCACCCGCGCACTGTTCACCGCCGGTACTGTTCATCGCGCACTGTTCACCGTCGTACTGTTCATCGCGCACTGTTCATCGCTATTACTGTTCATCACTGTTTGGTACTATTCCGTTATTCTTATGCACTGATTGTTCTGGTGATTTTGGATTTTTTGGTCAATTTACAGTTCATCCTCTCCAATAAATGGTAGTTTGGGTATGTTGAAGTCCGATTTCGGTTGTTGGATTGTGTTGAGTTATTTGGTCTATGTTGGCATATGAGCTCTTAGTTGTTGCTCGATATTGGGATTATGTTATTCGGTGGCCACTTTGTTTTTGTTGAAGTAGTTGGATGCATGCGTTGTCGTGCCCTTGGTCGTTAGCCGGTCAATCAATTCCTTATTTCTTGTTTATTGGCTGTTTGTTGGTGGAGTATTTGGTTGGTTAATCTATCGGTAGTTGATTAGTTGCCTCTCATTGTACGGTGATATGTTTGCAATGAAATCTGATTTTGATTCGACTTCCGCTGATTCTGGTTCTTCATTTAGCCGTGGCCTTGGTTGCGGCCGTGATTATGGATACAGTGGTCATTTTGGTCATGTTCATGGTTCTAGACTTTGTACTTATTGTGGGGGAACTAATCATACGGTGGAGCATTGCTATGACCTACATGGTTTTCCTCAGGCTCATCGGGTTACTTCTTTTACTTCTTCCAAGGATATTAGGCAGGTTGCACGCTCCACTGCTATGGTGACTATTTCTATGGAGGAGTACCAACGCCTTGTGTCACTTCAGACAAGTTCCTCCATTGCTACGCTATCTCAGACAGGTTCTAGTGCTTGTATTGCAACTTCTCGTATTTCTGTTCCTTGGGTTATTGATTCTGGTGCATCTGATCATATGACTGGTAATTCTACTATTCTTTCTGGCTATCAGTCCATTGATAAACCCTCTCGTGTTACTTTAGCCGATGGTTCTACCACTGATATTACTGGTTTGGGTTCGGTTTTTGTTTCTTCTTCTTTGACTTTGGATTCCGTATTGCACGTTCCTCGTTTTCCATTAAATCTTATGTCTGTCAGTAAACTTACTAAATCTTTAAATTGCTCTATCACATTTCTTCCTGATGGTTGTGTGTTTCAGGATCTTAAGACGGGGCGAAAAATTGGTGGTGGTACTGAGCGTGGTGGTTTGTATTACTTTACCGACAATGTTCACCCTAACTCTGTTGCCCTTCAGTCTTCTGTGTCACCCTATCAACATCATTGTCGACTTGGTCATCCATCCCTTCAGAATCTTAAACGGCTGGTACCTTCATGTAGCCGTGTTGATACTTTGCCCTGTGAAGTTTGTGAGTTTAGTAAACATCACAGAGTGTCTTTTTATCCTAGGGTTGAGAGTCGCGTATCTCGTCCTTTTCACTTAGTTCATTCTGATATTTGGGGTCCAATGCGTGTTCCTAATATTTTTGGCTTTTAGTATTACGTTATTTTTGTCGATGATTATTCTCGTCTTACGTATCTTTATCTCATGAAAGAGCGGTCAGAGTTGTCTTCTATCTTTAAGTCATTTTATATGGAAATCAAAACTCAGTTTGATACTTGCATTCGTATGTTTCGTTCTGACAATGCAGGAGAATATTTTCATAATTCTCTTTCTAAGTTTTTTGATGACCATGGTATGATTCACCAATCTTCTTGTGCTCGAACTCCACAACAAAATGGAGTTGCTGAGCGCAAGATTAGGCATTTATCAGAGGTTATGCGTGCTCTATTATTTCAAATGCAAGTTCCTAAGTCTTACTGGAGTTATGTTGTTCTTACAGCATGTTACTTGATCAATCGTATGCCATCTAGCGTTCTAGGTGGTCAGCTACCCCATACAGTTTTATTTCCTGGTCACCCTCTCCACTCATTACCCGTACGAGTGTTTGGGTGTACCTGTTATGTTCATGCTTTGGATCCTGACCGGGACAAACTTGATCCACGGTCAATTCGGTGTATTTTTCTGGGGTACTCGCGCACTCAGAAAGGGTATAAGTGTTACTCACCATCTCTTCGTCGTCACTTTGTTTGTGCTGATGTCACATTTAATGAGTCATTGCCCTTTTACTAGGGTAACAGTACTCCAGTTGACCTTCCTGAGTCTGAGTCTGTGTTTCCTATTTGTGTACCATCTGGTGCTCCCTTGCAGGTGTATGTTCGTCGGCAAAAAGTATTAACCGCTCCACAAGTACCAGCCACCACGCTTCCTCCGTCCCAAGATCCGGTTGCACCTTCACCTCCACCCCCACCTCCGCCTCCGCCTCCGCCTCCGCCTCCGCCTCCACCATCACCTGGTCTTCCTATAGCTCTTCGTAAAGGTATTCGGTCTTGCACATCTCATCCTATTG
Organism: Rhododendron kiyosumense; assembly: GCA_019656275.1. Classification (NCBI taxonomy): domain Eukaryota; kingdom Viridiplantae; phylum Streptophyta; class Magnoliopsida; order Ericales; family Ericaceae; genus Rhododendron; species Rhododendron kiyosumense. The sequence continues at coordinate 4,656,559 of BPLS01000163.1, forward strand.
CTCGGTTTGTTTCCTATGATCACCTGTCTCCGTCCCTTCGTGCTTTTACTACTTCTGTTTCGTCCATTTTTGTTTCCTAACACTGTTCAGGAGGCTTTATCTGTTTCTGAGTGGCGGACAGCTATGGAGGCTGAGATGTCTGCCCTTCATGACAATGGCACTTGGTCGCTGGTTTCTCTTCCATCAGGAAAGTCTACCGTTGGATGTCGGTGGGTATTTACCGTCAAGTATAATCCGGATGGCACAGTAGAACGATACAAGGCCCGTCTTGTGGCCAAAGGCTATACCCAGACGTATGGCGTTGATTATGCCGAGACTTTCTCTCCTGTGGCCAAGATTAATTCTGTTCGCATTCTTATTTCTATGGCTGCCAATCTTGGTTGGCCCTTATTTCAGTTGGATGTCAAGAATGCATTTCTACATGGTGACC
>BPLS01000163.1:4671988-4706794 GCA_019656275.1 Rhododendron kiyosumense
GGGTCCCACCAAATTCTCTTTGGTTAAAATTCCATTTTTTTCCAACATACCCCGCCCTGTCTCTATTGGGTATCGGGTTTACTCGCCCTGCTCCCAATTTTTTCTATTAAAAAATATGTTCTACACTCTAAAATAAGTGAGCACAAACAATAAAAATTCATGAATTAACTATTACTAGAGTACAATTTAACCAAAATCTACCATCTAAAAGCAAAATGAAATAAATAGTTAAGACGTTATGTGGAATCTTAAATGTAAGGGTAAAAATACAAAAAATAAAAATATTTCTTTTTTTCATAAAACAATTTCGGGGGAGGATCGATGCGGGTATCGAGACGGGGTAACGTCTACTCAAACCCAACCGGGTTCCTTCAATTCTCTCCCAACCCCGACTTAATACATGAAAAATTAAACAAAAACCTGCCCCCAATTGAGGCGGGTTAGGGGTGGGGTGAGTTGGATTGTCATCTTTGGTCGAAAATGCTAAGGTTTGGGTTATTGGGTATCCACAATGGCGTAATAAAAAATAGATAACCAAAAGTTGCCAACTAAAGATTATTCATTTAAAAGATGGCTAAGGTTAATGATATAGAGGTCCGCAATGATACAATTAAAATTGGACGGCCAAAACTTGACACATCACCTTTTTCAAACTACAAAAAATTAAAAACTGTGAACATAGAGAATAGTTTTTCTAAAATTAATTTTGAAACTAGTAAAAACCATTTATCAAAAATAGAAAATAGTTTTTGAAGTTTTTTTCCAAAAAAAAAAAAATTTTAAAAGTTGAAAAACAATTTTTTTTTAAAGAAAAACACTTTTTGTGGAACTAAAGTTTCTGAAAATATGGTTTTATATACGAAAAAGTTTTGAAAAAACAATTTTAAAAACAAAACAATTTTTTTAAAAAAAAAGAGAATAGTTTTGCTATAAAAACTGTTTTGAAAAATAGTTTAAAAAAATTTGGGGAAAAAAAGTTTTAAAAATCGATTATTTCTAAAAAAAACAATTTTTTAGTGAATTATTAGCAAATTTTGCTAATTTTGCTTATCCATGCCAAAGCCAAAATTTGATTATTTCTAGGGCAAATTTCACTCAGACCCCCTGAGGTATCTGACAATGACAGAAAGTACCCCTCAATTTTTAAAAATGACAGAAACCTCCCTTATTTTATAGTTTGGGTTTCATTCCGTTAGTCCCGTTAGTTAAATGGACGGAAAACGTACGGAAAATGAAATCTTTAATTTTATTTAGTTCTAGATCTATCTTAGGGCTCTTATTGAAAGTCCTAGAGCAAAAAATTAATTATGACCCTGTATGATAAAATGATCAGAAAAATAAGATCTTCGCACCAATTCAAATAGATTAAAAATTGGAGCACTTAAGTATCTTCTTTTCATTTGGTTCTATGACTCTCTCAGGGCTCTTATTGAAAGCCTTGGGGCCAAACCATTTAGGATAAAATGATAAAAAAAATGAAAATCTTGGCATCGATTCAAACAAAAATTGGAGCACTTAAGTACCTGCTCTTCATTTGGTTCTATGGTTTTCTTAAAGCTCTCATTGAAAATCCTAAAGCGAAAAATTAATTATGACCCTTTAGAATAAAATAATCAGAAAAATATGATTTTCGCACCAATTTAAATGGATTGAAAATTTGAGCACTTAAGTATCTCCTCTTCATTTAGTTTTACGGCTATCTTAGGGCTCTCATTGAAAATCTTAAAATCAAAAATTAATTATTGCACTTTAAGATAAAATAATCAAAAAAATAAGATCTTTGCACTGATTCAAATAAATTGAAAATTGGAGCACTTAAGTATTTTCTCTTCATTGAAAGCTCTAAAATCAAGTGAAAAGCAAAATTTTTAAATGCTCCAAATTTTAATCCGTTTGAATCGGTGCGAAGATTTTATTTTTTTAATCATTTTATCCTAAATGATCATAATTAATTTTAACTCTAGGACTTTTAATGAGAGCCCTAAGATAGGTGCAGAACTAAATAAAATTGAAGATTTCATTTTCCGTACATTTTCGTACATTTTCCGTCCATTTAACTAATGGAACTAACGGAATGAAATCCAAACTGTAAAATAAGGGAGGTTTCTGTCATTTTTGAAAACTAAGGGGTACTTTCTGTCATTGTCAGATACCTCAGGGAGTCTGAGTGAAATTTGCCCTTATTTCTAAGGAGTTGTTAGTTTGATTATACTATTGTGAATTATATTTTGTATCAACATTATTAACTTTAGCAACTTATTACTTTTGACGATGCTATTGTAGATACTCTTAACATGTGACTATTATCTAATACGCAATTTAAAGTTTTCCATTACTATAATTTAGGGGTTGCCTACCCTCCGGTTTATCCCCTCTATTATCTAATACGCAATTTAAAGTTTTGGACTAGTATCGATTCGAGTTTCCTAAAAAGAAAACCGAGATGAATCACCTATTTTCCTAACGAGACTCTTTCTTGAATTATGTATGAGTTTGTGAAACCAAAACAGAGAATAGGTCAAACCGTCAGCTAAGTCACAGTAAAGAATTTGTTGGGATTAAACGCCGAATACACGACTTGACCCTTGGAAGTACCCAAGAATCAAGATTCAAACACAATCACAATTGTAATCAATGGAAGTATGATGAAAAATAAAATAGAGAGAGACAAGATTTACGTGGTTCTTTAATAACACGCTTACTCCACGGAGAAGATCTCGTTCTTTTACTATAAGAATTTTTAGTACAAATACACTTGAGTATGAAATAATACACACAGAACCCTTATACACTCACTCATACAAACACACTCTCACCAAGTACACGACTTGCGACACCCCGCTTTCCGGTAGCCGGCGGTACTGCAGGATGGCAGGTTTCGTCTGGACGGGAGGGGGCAAGCCATGGTTTATAAGAAAAGATCCCTCTTACTTGTACAAGGCCTTTTAAAGCCGTGAGAGCGGGCCAAAGCGCATAGGAATTTCACAGTTAAGCGTGCTCGTCCTGTGAGCAATCCAGGGATGGGTTGGGTGACCTCACTGGAAAGTCTATGGGCTTTGGGCGTCCAAAGCGGACAATATTGTATAAAGATGGAGCGGGTCGTTACAGGTGGTATCAGAGCACAACCCTGGTCTACATGGTGGAGGCCACCTCTAGAATCTGGTACGAGCACAGTGATTGTGTTGTACAGAACTAAGTGCCACACCATGGCCACCAGAGGAAGGTTGCTAGGCCTGTGCAACGAGGACGTTGCATCCCTAAGGGGGGTAGAGGATGGCAGGTTCCGTTCGAACGGGAGGGGGCGTGAGGGCGGGCCAAAGTGCATAGGAACTTCACAGTTAAGCGTGCTCGTCCTGGGCTCATTCTCGGTACCGAAAAACACTTCAGCCTTGTTCTTGTTTGGCTAAATAATCCATCCTGAATTATTCTTTTGTCCTTATCAAAAAAATTTGCATTTATTAGTTTTACGTCAATTTTTTGAAGATTATTACTTCGTCATGACGAAAGAAATCTAAAAAGTAAAAACTTACTATCAAAATCTAATTTTTTAATAAAGACAAAAAAATTGACTTATTTTTGTCTTTATTTTAAAAAATTCAATTTTTTTATATAAAAACAAAAAAAATTCAAAATTGATTATTTAGCCGAACAAGACCTGACATGCCATTATATACATCCAGCAACCCATGCATTAATAACATGTACATGCATGTGCCCGGCAAGGAGAAGTCAGAAGTTTGAAGGTCACGGCATTGGAAAAAAGGCAGTAACAGCTAGCACAACAACTAGCAGAAAAGATCGATTTCAACCATGTGCAAGGCTTTTCAGTTATTTGGAATTTGAACCATCCCACCGGAATTAAGATCATCTTTGATCCTAAATATGACTATCACAATTTTATTTGATGATTCAGATTGTTTATTTGCAAGATTTATAGTGTTTTTAATTGGCCAAGAAAAAAAGTAGATCAATAAAAAATCGGCATCCAATTTGACCTAAGTGTAGTTGTCATCATAGAGAAATGAACGATCAGTTTTTTCATAAAATTACGATTGGTCAAAGTTTATTTTGCCTTTCTATCAATCAATTTTTTAGCATAAATGATAATCACATCAAGACTCACAATATTCACGAAACACTTTCAGTAGGAGTGAAATCACTCCGGGTTTGAATCGTTTGATCCTACTTTTGACTAAAATTTCACAATTAAACCAGTTAATTAGTTTTCAAGGTTTCAAATCCAAAATCGGACTATGCAACTTAGGTTTTGGACTGGTTTACTCGGTTTTTGGCAATGGTCAAGCTTAAAAATAATAGGTTTACTGAAATTAAAAAACATGCAATATAGATCTTGTTTGATAGTTCTTATCGAGATCTATCAAACCCAGCCGAAAAAATTAAAAAATTATTTTCTTAAGCCCATTATTTTTAAGCTTAAAAAGAAATTTTTATTTTTTAAGTACTTATTTGGATTTATGGATCGAGGCCACAGTACACTGTATTGGGTTTACTACAACCAAAACCAAACACAACTGATTCCAAATTCTTTTCAACGTCCAAAATCAAACCTGGCCAATTCATGGGCGGATCCCGCCAATTTGGCTATCGACTAGTTCGGTCCATTTAATACATCCGGGCCGTTCAAAAGTGTTTTAGGCGCCCAAAACACTTTTGGACGGCCCAAATTTAAAAGGGGTGTTTAATTTAGAACAAAAAATAAATAAAAAACACCCCGTTTAAAACTAGGTCGTCCAAAACGCTTTTGAACAGTTTGGACGGTCCGGATGTCCCATATAGACTGAATTGGTTGGTAGCAAATTGACCGGATCCAACCCCCAATTTATAGACATGGTGATGAACGAACATTTCCTCCCCGGCTGGTCAACTATGGCTTAAGTCCGAACATTCTGAATCGATTGAATTCCCTAGTTGATCGGGGTAGGGCTGTCCACGGTATGGATTAGAATTAGATTATTATGAATCTAATCCTAATCCGTAAGTCACGGTTCGGTCCCGATTTTATTCACGGACTACATTCCATAAACACTAATGGCAAATGCAACAAAAAAAGCCAAATTCTTGCCACACACGCACAAAAAGAAAAAAAAACAAACAAACATTGGAGTATCTTTCTTGCATATAAATTTCAGATTCCACAAACACTAGCCAAGGATTCCGTAAACACAAAAAATAAAAATAATATGCAACCAAACATTACAGCAAGTCAGCAACTAACAATGCAATGATGCATTACTGATAACGTTTTCCTTTTACTCTAGGAATGAAATTACAATTTACTCCCTTAAGTTTTATAGTATAATATTAAAATATATCACATTAAGTTAAATAATTAGTATTTTTTATAACACTTGATAAAATTATACTATTATTTACAAAATATTACACATATATATATATATGTGTATGTTTTATTTATTATTTTTAAATATCATATAGTTCGATTCGATTGATGCGCCGTTTCATAATAAAAATTTATGGACCAAACCATATATCACGATTTTTTAATTTTAAAATTTATATCCGGACCACTAATCTCCGAATTCAATCCAAAACATAAGATTCAATTTTGTTTGAACCGGTTTCACGATTCACCTGGTCATTGGAACAGCCCTAAATCCGGGTTGCTAACATGCTCACTTTTTTGTCCAAGGAAAAAAAAATCTCCGTACTACATATACGTCTACACGCCAAGCCTGCGTCTGAGTTGACTAGTGACTACACACCAAACCAAAGGACCAACCTTCATTATGTCAAGTAAATCGAGTCTCGCCACGATACTACGCACCCAAAGCGCACACTAGCACCACGAGCCCCATTTACGCTTTTCCAATCTATGGCCAATATACCTCCTTCCCATTTCCCAAGACTGCCAAACTGAAATTTCAAAATAGGTCCCTAAAAAGAAAAAACAACAAAAAGTTAAACTAGACTTTGGCAATAAACAAATCCTCGCCGTCCCTTCCCGTATTAAAAAATCAACAGCCCACATCCACGATCCGCACCCCACTAAACCAACCAATCAGAATCCATCCTCTAACCCCTATATAAACCATCACCCCGCCGTTTCATCTAATTCCACACCCCTCTCACTCGGACGCTACTCGCCTCTCTCTCTCTCTCTCTCTCTCTCTCTCTCTCTCTCTCTCTCTCTCTCTCTCTCTACATTCTCATCACAAAACTCACCAATGGCGCCCAAGGGAGAGAAGAAGCCAGCGGAGGAAAAGCCAGCAGCAGCCGAAAAGGCACCGGCGGAGAAGAAGCCCAAGGCGGACAAGAAGCTCCCGAAGGAAGCCTCCGCGACGTCGGCGGGGGAGAAGAAGAAGAAGAGGTCGAAGAAGAATGTGGAGACGTACAAGATGTACATATACAAGGTCCTGAAGCAGGTCCACCCCGACATCGGGATCTCAAGCAAGGCCATGGGGATCATGAACAGCTTCATCAACGACATCTTCGAGAAGCTCGCTCAGGAGGCCTCTAGGCTCGCCAAGATCAACAAGAAGCACACGCTTGCCTCGAGGGAGATTCAGACGGCCGTGAGGCTGGTTCTGCCCGGGGAGCTGGCTAAGCACGCGGTTTCGGAAGGGACCAAGGCTGTAGCCAAGTTTACTAGCGCTTGAGAAATGTTAGGGGTTTGTGGCGGTGGCGGGTGGTTGTATTTTGGAACAAGGGTTTATAATATGTAAAGCTATAGTATATTCTACGGAATGAAGGTTATGTAAGGTTAGGGTTTGTGGCGATGGTGGGTAGTTGATTTTGGGGGTTTTTGGAACTAGGGTTTATGAATGCAAAGGTTTAACATTCTACGGAATGGAAGGTTATGTCATGTAATTTTGCTTGCGGGAATGAATAGGACTTGAAATTTCTGCAGTAATTTACTGGAGTGGTTGTGTTGTTTCTGTTTGACATTGGATATATGTTTTGTTGCTTGGGATTCTCACACATCGAGTTTCTTTGAATTTGACAATTTATGCTTTGTTTAGATTGAAATTTGAATTATTTTTTGAAAAATAGTAGAAGTAATAGTGAAGAGATAGAGAGAGAAATATTGAAAGTAAATAAAATTTAGGGAGAATTTTTTGAGAAATTTTTATTGTAAGTTTTAAAGAGAATAAGGCATTAAGAACTTTACTTGTAGTTAAAGATACTTCCTTTGTTTTCATTTATGTTTTGTTCTCTTTGAAATTAAATTTTTTTTTTTATAATTATTTATAGATTTTTCTTAGATTTTACTTATTTTTAATTTTTTTTCTATTTTTTTCCATTTATTATTCTAACTATTTTTTTTAAAAAAATTTTAAATATCAATTCAAACGAAGTATTAATGGTTCTAAATAGTACTTCATTTGTTTTAAATTGTTTGTCCGGTTTGTAAAACAATAACTTAAAAATAATGTAATTTTTTTAAGAAAAGATTTAAATTTTTTTTACAAATTAAAAGAATTTATTGATATCTAGTAAGTTATTTTGAAATTTTCTTGTAAAAATTATATTATTTTTAAGATTTTGTTTTGTGGACCAGACAAATATTTTAGAATGGAAGGAGTAGTGTTTTTTGTTGTTTTAAGTTTTAAATAATTGTCGTATTTCAAAACTAAAAAGACAAATAGTTTTTATATATTCTATTTTATCCTTCCATTTTTAAATTTGTGAGTATTACTTTCTTTGTCCTAATTTGTTGTGTTTATATTTATTGGTATTGTAACGCCCCGACTTTTCGGGTGCAAAATAAAATAATTTTCTTAAGAAAATTTGCTAAATAAATATGATTTTCCAAAAGAAAAGTTTAGCTATTACAATCTCAAGAAAGTTTATTGATTCAAAATACATTAACTTCAGAGCTGACTCTAGGCTTGACACAAATTTCGAGCATACTGGATCTCCATTCCTGATGTTCTCTTTGCGTTGAACTGCACTGTCATTGAATCCTGCGCCATCTGGCAAATTGATCGCCGAAGCAAACGATTTGCCAGGATACAGACGTATCCGTGAGTGATAAATCACCCAGTAGAATAATCCAACCCAACCACCCCTCTTACTTTACAGTTAGCAAGCAGCAGGATAAAATGATACGAAGAAGTAAAACAGAGATTTTTCACATAAGCCAGTTCATTACTATCCATCATCCTATCGTGAAATCTAATATCTCCTCCGCGGGATCTTTCCTCCCCAACCGCTAGCCAAGCTCGGTCCCATGAGGTCACTTCCCTTTGCTGTCGCAGGTACACCTAAGTTATATACCGAGTGTGCACCCCAATAACTACAACAAGGGGTAAGCTTATCATGCCTGAATCATGACTAGGGTTCGCTTATCTTATATACCGCTTCCACAATCATCACAATCATCACTGGACTCTCGCCAGTTTCAATTCATCACTGGACTCTCGCCAGTCTATCAATTCATCACTGGACTCTCGCCAGTTTCAATCTCATCACAAATCTCAAATTCTCGCCTGCAGGCATTCTAAAAATAAAACTTTCCATTTCATCCATTATCTAGCATCGTCTAGGTGAATTCTATTCGCATACCACCCCATGTCTCTAGGGTCCAATTCTAACATTCAAATCAGGTATCGATGCAATATACAAATTAAATCAAATAATAATAAAAACAAATAACCAGCAGTGCAATTACACAACCTTTTATGAATGGGCCGTTGCCCTTATTCTTGTATGGCCACAATGTCAATAATGAAGTAAAACTTTTATAAAAATTTTAATAAAATATTTTCTAGGCTCTTATTAATTATTTCTAAATAATTAGATTAATTAAAAGCTAATTAAAATGCATTAATTAGATAAAAATATTAGAATAATTGATCATGACCTAATAAGAGTCCTAAAAGTCCCATACAATCAGTTGAGTGTCAAAAGTTGGGTTCGGAGGGTCGAAGGATTAATTTACATGAAACCGTTAATTAAAGTGACCGAAAGTGAAGTAAATAAACAATAAATAATTGATTATCAAAATAAATATTGAGACTGACAAAATTTCATCTTTGGACAGTAATGAGTCTAAATAAAATTATCCGGGCATTTATAATAAAGTTTATACGATCGTAAAGTAATTTTGATTGGAATTACTTTAAAAATAATAATAAATAGTGAATTAAATAAAAAAAATATTTAATTTAACAAGTTACTGTATTTGAGATTCAAGAAGTCTAAAAAAAATTAGTTTGAGTGTTAAAACGTAGGTTGAAAGGTCGTAACTAATTTTCATTTGTAAACGTTGTACGATAACTAATAAATAATTTAATAAATAGTTAATTAAATAAAAAAATATGATCTTAACAAGTTATGATCTTTAAGGTGTGAAAAGTCTAGGAAAAATAGTTTGGGGGTCAAAAATAGCGTTCGGGATGTCGTAAAACACTTTCGAAACATTTAAAATTACTAGATAAATTGAACTGATATAACTAAAACGTTTTATACTAAGATGATATTATACTGTAAGAAAATAATATCAAGTCAATAGTTTTTCATTATAATAATATCAAAAAGATTGTAAAATACATATCAAAAGGGTCATCTTATTCGTAAATAATTACAATTAAAGTGTCGGGTTCAAAAATAATATCAACATGGTGAATCCGGCAGAAACGTTATTTTTTTTCCACGGTTTTCGATGCATGGGTCCATTTGGGCTATTGGGTTACGCATAAAATCACTTAATATACTTAGAGAAGTGTTTGGATGGGATTATAATACCTCGAATCGGATCGAATTGATCCACAAACCAAAACTTGAATTTTTTGGACGGAGACTTCGGTTTCTTCGATTGGGAGACCTTGGGTCCGAATTGGATGATGTTTGGGGATGCTTGGGGTTGTAGGAAGGTATTAGAATGATCAATTCGGGTTCCGGTTGATCGTAGCTATAAAACCCGCTTTTCTCTCTCTTTCTTTCTCTCTCTAGAACTCCATTGATTGGAGCATGGTTTTCTTCTATTTTTCTCCTCTTTTCTGGTCAGAGGAGTGTGGGAAATATCGTGGTATTTTCGTGGGTCAATGGGGTGGGGTATTTATACGTGAATTTGGAGAGTTTCGATTGAAATTGGATTTTAAAGAGGTTGTATTCTATCGGGTTTCGGAATGAACGAATTATGGACGGTTTTCGTGTTCCGAGAGGAGTTAGAGACTGAGTAGGAGAGGGAGGGATGATAGGATTACATGCATGCAATTATCATAAATTAAAAGTAAGATAATTAAGACTAAATTAATTTTATTTGCATATATATTAGATAATTATGATTAAGATAATTATTACAAATAATATTCTTTTAAAGATGATATTATTAATTATAAAAAGTACGGGTTGTTATAGTTATAAGTTGAATTAAAAATTTTGCTAAACTAATTTTAGTCACGAAAAATTAATCTAGGTTTTTGTTTAATCTAATCGCACTTTAAAATAGTTAATTGGTTACTATAGATTATTTGATTAAAAATAATTTCTTTATAAAAAAAAAAAAATAGGGCAAAAATCCGGGTCGTTACAGGTATATTGACTTTATCAAAATTTAAGACAAAATCATATTACATTGACTTTTTTTTTTTTAATCAATTTTAGTATTTTACTCCTTTGACAAAATATTGGTAAAATTTTGTAAAGAATAAAAATAATTGAACGTAAATTGTGGTATTGGAGTCATATCCAAAAGTAATAGTCCTATTATGTCAAATTAAGTTTAAATTTTGAATATGAGATAGAGAAAATGAGGGGTAAAATGGTAATATTAAAATAAAAAATTTTAAAACAAGCATATTGTTTTGGAACATCTCAACAAAAAAAAGGACATAATAAAATGGGATGGAGAGAATAGTTAGGAGTTTGTGGCGGTGGCGGGTGGTTGTATTTTGGGGATTTTTGGAACAAGGGTTTATGATATGTAAATGTATAGGTTTTGCTATGGAATGAACATTTTGTAATGTTACTATGTTAGGGTTTGTGGTAGCGGTCGGTGGTTGTATTTTGGGGGGGTTGGGTGGGGTGGGGTTTGGAACTAGGTTTTATGGATGTCAAGGTTTAGCAATCTACTGTATGAAGGCTATGTTATGTGATTTTGCTTGCAGAAATGAATCAGCCTTAGTAACAATGATTTATGAATGGAATTGCTTACTTGGTGTGGATATTTGCCAATAAAATAGGGCTGTTGAGTAACAATGATGGTTAAAGTTCTAATTTTCTCCTATGCATGATCAAGACATGACCATGAAGTCAGTGGTTTCGCAGTTAGAGTCACTCAGCCTTTGCCTCTTCTTTTCTTCTTCAATTATTCCGCATTTGTTCCTGGATTCATTTCCAATTCTAATAATGGCTTTTTCCCATTGGCAGTATATGGAGTTTCTAATCACTAACCTTTGTGGAACAAACACAATGTTGGCACTTTCTTGTTCTATTTTTCTTGTTTACATTGGAAGAATACCAATTAAGCTAATGTGAGTCTTTTTAGAACTGTTTGTTCTGAGGAAACCATATCTCATCCACATAGCTGCAAGACTTCTCCAATTCAACTTCGGGTGAATTTCTTTACATTGTTTTGAGCAAATCAAATAGAGCTGAATTACTCCTTATGATTATGCAATGATGACAGTTCTACTAGCAGTTTGGGTTTGAGTAGAATGAATCATTTTCTATTATATACATCAGCACATCGCTGTAGAAAGCTGAAACTTTGTAGTTCACTAATAAGATGTCTCCTTAAGCACCAAATATGAAACGTAATAAGCCCCAGATATGTAACGTAAGTGAGCTCTTGTAACTGAATTTAGACAAGCTCTGCTTTCCTTGACACTGATGCAGCAGGCCGGGCATTCCCTCCCATAATCTAGATATTGGCTGCTGAAAACAGATGGGACAAGTCAAAGCAGAATCAAGAAGTAGAAAAGGCTATACAGTTTTTGGAAACATTCAAGCCATCTTAAAATGCTCAATTTCGGGATGGAAAGCATAAGTAGTAAGTAGAATGTATCCTTCATTTAATAGTTGTCAGATAGTTCAGTCTCTTTAGGCTCCATGTGGATCAAGATTTGGATAAGGAAATGAGAATATAGGAGAAAAAGCTGAAGGACCGAATGGCTCAAAGCGGTTTGGGCTTTTCAACTTGTCCATTTCCTTAGTGACCAATCCTTGGTCAAATACAGTCTTAGAGATGAAAAATTGTGTGGTTGACGGTTTTAGTAGCTTGTTTGTCAGATTTGTTGTGGAAAAGAACCCCAATATTTGAGAAAACATCCCGGAATCAAAATTTCAGATTCTTGAAAACCTTTCTGCTAAATAATGAATGGATTGAATGTCATGAGTATTTTTTATAAGCTAAAAGATATCATGAGTATTTTTGTTTACAAAAGTAGCGTTTGAAAAGGATTCTGGAAAACAAGTTATGTGAAACAGAAAAATACCCTGCAACCAAAACATGATGCTTTAATTGATCACCTTATGACGAGTTATTATTTTTCACACTCTGTTCTAGGTCATAAATGTGTTGCAATTGACTTTTGAGGTGCTAGCTCGTTTTTGCATTGCTTTTTGGGGATTTCCCAGCTTATTCGTTGAATAGGAAGTGTCTGCTTTTCTTTCAACCATTTTACGCCAAGAAAGTGACTTTTTTACATATTATGGTACTTGCGTATAGAAATTTCGAGAGGAACCATCCTGATAAATAGCAATCAATCATAATAATGTTAATTTAGCTGCTGAACGCTTCAGAGGTATGGCTGTATTTCAGCTTCCAGTAAAGATGTACTGTTGTCATCTTTTGGGTTATGGATTAGTGTTTCTTCTCACTGTTGCGAAGTTTCCCCTTCGCTACTCGCTTGTGTAATATATAGGAAATAGAGGGATCCTTTATCTACATGACCCCAAGAACAGGTTTTAAATTCAATGGTGTACTGCTATATACACCACACATATGGACAGATCAAACCACTCCCTTTTCGCATGCATGTGACTCAGCTTATTTGGGTTAAAATGTTGAACTAGTCTCGATAGTCAGTAGAGTCATTTGTTTGGGTTCGGATCCGATTGTGCGGGATCATGGCCTTTGCTAGTTTTAATTTGTAACTAGACTCCGTGGTTCTCTGTTAATCATGCATTTTTATTTGCACTTGTATTAGCTCTATGGTCCTTCTGGCTAATTTCATGGTTAACTAGAAATTGGCCACTCTTACCAGCAATACAAAAAAGCAAGTGCAGGAAAAAACTAAAGAAAAGGTATGCTGACCTACGCCTGCCTGAACTGGTAGTACAACCAGGTATAGCACACGACGGGGTAAATGAGCGCGAGAGGAAAACTCCAGAGCCTAATATTCCTAAGTTTGGGTCTCGACAGATCTGCTCCTATGTCGTGCAAAGTCCGTGACACTGACTGACCTGTCTGTCTCACCTGCAATTTAATTAAAGACTTTGATTTAAATAAAAAAAAAGTCAATAAAATATACCGACAATCTGAAAAACGGTTTTTGTACTTTACCTGAAAAGAGTGTACTGGCTCCTCCTCCTGAGGCTCCTGCAAAGAGTGTCGGTGGTCGTGCCTAAAGAAGCTAGGAAGCGGCGGCCGAAGAACAGGCCTGAAATGAGCGACGAAGACCAAAGAAGGTGCTACCTTTGCAACCTGTGTGATGGTGAATGGCAATCGATCAAGGCCTTTCTTTTTATCTTGGTGGCTCAAGCTTTCTCAGATGGTTTGGAGGAGTTTGCCTCTGATGGTGTTTGCCGGGGAATTGCGGTAAGTCCTAGATCCCTTCGAATTTCACACCTTCTATTTGCGGATGATTGTTTTATTTTTATGAAACATTATGTTGATCATGCGTGGTGTCTTAAATGGGTTCTTGACGTCTATTGTCAACAAGCAGGCCAGAAGGTGAATTTTAGTAAATCAGTATTGTTTGTTAGCCCCAATTTGTGTAAGGATGATTTGCATGCTCTAAAATGAATTTTTGGGCTTAAATGTGTTGATAAGCCTGGAATCTACTTAGGGGCTAATATGGATTTCACTTCCACTAAAGAAAGTCTGTTCTCTAAGGCTCTTGATCAAGTCAGGAACAAGCTTAGTTGCTGAAAGTTCCTTTGTTGCTATTTGCTTCTTGCGTCATTGTAGCCAGGCATGTTTTGTTGACCATTCCTAGTTATCTGCTTTCAGTGTTCAAAGCACCTGTTTATTTCTTGAATAAAGTTAAGTCCGTGGTATTGAATTTTCTTTGGCACGGGGAAAAAGAAAAGGGGTTGGTTTGGAGGAAATGAAGTGTTTGTTGCTTACCGAAGAGTAAAGAAGGGTTGTGCTTGTTGGGGTGCTTAGTTAAATTTTGAAGTAAATTGGACAAGAGAGTAGGAAAGGATGAGTGAGAGATGTTACAAGAAGTTGTGAAAGGCATACAACAAGGCTCTATTTATAGAGCACTTCTACCAACCTCCAATTCTCTAGAATTGTCTAGAGATAAGCATATGTGCTTAATTACATGAAAAATCTCCCATCTTTTAGAATCATCTAATTCTACCAATGTGCATAAATACAATTATTACTTCTACACACTTCTAATTATTTTTAACTTAGATATTTAAATACTTATTCTATATTATCCTAGAAGATTACAATTTACATTTTTTTTTAACACTCCTCCTTAATTTGTAATCTTCATGATCTATTGAAACTGAGAGAATTTATCTGCTGCTATTGCTTCGTTATTATGTTGGCTAGCTGCTCCTCCGTGTTGACAAATTCAAGCTGAATTTCTCCATTCTGTTATGGCTGACATATTATCGCAGTAGATGACTGTAGGGCCTTCTTCTTTATGCTCCATATCAGAAAGTATTCTTCTGAGCCAAACAGCTTCACATGTTGCATATGTTGCTGCAATATATTCTGCTTCTACTGAGAACAAGGCAATTGTCTTTTTCTTTTTGGAACTCCAAGATATAATTTTAGATCCCAAACAAAATACATAGCCAGACGTGCTCTTTCGATCATCGATTGATCCAGCCCAATCACTATCGGTGTAGCCAATAAGCTTGCAGTCATTTTCTTTTGTGTACTTGATACCGAATTTCTTCGTCCCTTGAAGATAACGGAGGATCCGCTTGGCTGCTGCATATCTAATGAAAATATATTTCTCTCCTTTTTCGTCAAAATTTTCCCTTTTTTCTGAGGGAACTAATGCATATGCAATGCAACTAAAAATCTTTAGAAAATTTACCTGTGGCTTCTCTTTGTTCCACGCCTCATATGGTGTCTTGTTTTGAACTGCCTTAGTGGGAGAACGATTGAGGATGAAAACAACAGTGTTGACAGCTTCGGCCCAGAATGAGTTAGGAAGCCCTTTACCTTTAAGCATGCTTCGTGCCATCTCTGCAATTGTCTTGTTCTTCCGTTCTGCCACTCCATTTTGTTGAGGTGTTTTCTGAATTGTAAGTTGCCTCTTGATTCCTTTTTCCTTGCAATAGTCCATGAATAGAGTGTAGATGAATTCGCCACCACGATCTGTCCGAAGTGTCTTTATTTGTCTTCCGCTTTGTCTCCCCACCAAGGCTTGAAATTTGAGGAATATAGAGAAAGTTTCTGATTTTTTGTCAAGGATGTATAGCCACATCATCCGTGTATAGTCATCAACAAGGAGGAGAAAATATCTTTTTCCACCAAGAGATGGTGTTCTGGTAGGGCCAAAAATATCAGAATGCACCAATTCCAAAGGCGCTTTAGCTCTCCAAGCGAACTTTGGAAATGGGAGTCTATGCATTTTTTCATATATACATCCCTCACAAACTTTATCAATTTTATCAATATTTGGTAGCCCTTTCACCATATTTTTCTCCTTTAGCAATCTTATGCCCTTGTAATTTAAGTGGCCATATCTTAGATACCACAAATATGAGTCATCAATTTTTTCTCCTTTAAGGGCAAAATTTTCATTAAGTGGCATTATTAACGAAAAAACTTTATTTGGAGTCATTTTGACTTTTGCCACTTTAAAATTTTCTTTTTGTCTATGATGGTGCATTCATTATTATCAAAGTTAAGTGCATAGCCTTTTTGCAGTAATTGCCCCACACTTAATAAGTTTTGAGTAAGCTCAGGAACATAAAGGACATCTGAAATTAATTTTTTATTACCTCCGTTCGTGTAGACGGCGATAACTCCTTTTCCTTTCACATTTTGCAACTTCCCATCTCCTAACTTTACTTGTGAAGAGATTTTATCATCAAGTTGTACGAACTTTTTACGATTGCCTGTCATATGATTACTGCATCCACTATCCAGATACCAAATGTTATCTGACTCTTGTTGTTCAGCTTCATTTTCATCTGAAAAATTAGCTTTTTTTTTTCTTGATTGAGGGGCCGTTCCAGATCAAGTTCTTTTTAGAAAAGTATTTTTTTTGGTCATCAACAGTACAGAAAAGGAACATCCGTTCCATTTCACCCTGCAAAGTTGTTCTTTTTTGAAAAGGTAAGTGTTGTAATGACCATATTGTCCTTCCACTTCACCCAAGGTTGGTTTGTTGAATGCTGACAAAATGAGGGAATGGTAATATTGTCATTTCACGCAGGAGTATTGTCAGAACATTTTAAAAAATAGGAACACAGACGAATCTGGAACAAACCTTCTATTTCGACCAAAAAAAAAGTAGTTTTTTCAAAACTGGAACAACTTGCATCTCTTGCATTTAAATCTACAATCTTTGGATGCATGATTAGTTCTTTTGCAAATAATGCAAGTGGAGTTAGAGTTACCGCCGTTAGGATTCCTTTGCTGGTCATAGTCTTTTCTTTTGTTCCGGACTTGAAATGTATTTTGGCCTCCACGTCCTTTTCCATTCGAGCCTCTTCCTCGAAATGAGCTCCTTTCTTGATTTTCTTGCTTCTTTTCTCCAAAATTGATTTTGCTTTGAAATGCTTGCTCCAAGGATTGAGTTGTGAACCTGCTCATTCTTTGTTCATGGGCCTCGAGAGAACTCATTAGTTCATGTTGAGTAAGTTTAGACAAATCCTTTCGTCTATAGCAGCTACAACATGATCAAACTTTGGAGGCAAACTCCTAAGAACTTTTTCAACGATTCTTTTATCCGGAAGAGTATCTCCATAACTTCGAATTTGATTGATAATTCCAGCAACTCGGGAACAGAACGTTTGAACGGATTCATTTTCCTTCATTGCTAGATTTTCAAAGTCTCTCCATAGTGTTTGAAGTTTAATGGAGATAACCTTATCATAACCCTGATATTCAATTTTTAATATTTCCCATGCTTCTTTTGAAGTTTTTGCACCCATAATTCTTAGAAAGATAGATTTGCTTACCCCACGGTGAATGTTGAGGAGAGCCAAAGCATCTCTCTTCTTGTTCTCCTTGAACTTCTTCTTCCTTGCTTCCATCCAAGTTGCTTCTTCTTCGACATTTGCAGGTGCCTCGTATCCGCTTTCAACAAGATCCCACAATTCTTGTGAGACAAATAAAGTTTGCATTTGGATGCTCTAATAGTCATAGCTCTCTCCCTAAATATAGCGATGAGATTTTGTGCATAGTTGAAAGTGGAAAAGTTGGTCTCCATGGTGGTTGAAAGAAGGACAAGAATGAATCGTTATGCCTGCTCTGATACCAAAATTGTTGGGGTGCTTAGTTAAATTTTGAAGTAAATTGGACAAGAGAAGTTGTGAAAGGCTTTTATTAGATTTTCATTGTACCAAATACCTATTCTCTTGCACGAACTTTTTACGATCGCCTGTCATATGATTACTGCATCCATTATCTAGATACCAAATGTTATCTGACTCTTGTTGAGCATTCATGCAAGAGAATAGGTGTTTGGTACAATGAAAATCTAATAAAAGCCTTTCACAACTACTTCTCCTTGTAAAATCCCCATCCTTTCCCACTCTCTTGTCCAATTTACTTCAAAATTTAACCAAGCACCCCAATAGGGCTTGTG
Organism: Rhododendron kiyosumense; assembly: GCA_019656275.1. Lineage (NCBI taxonomy): Eukaryota > Viridiplantae > Streptophyta > Magnoliopsida > Ericales > Ericaceae > Rhododendron > Rhododendron kiyosumense. The sequence goes on from BPLS01000163.1 coordinate 4,689,928, forward strand.
GGATTTGGGTTGTCTTAATCAGGTTTTGTTGGGCAAAATAGCTTGGCGGATTGTCAAGAAGTCAAGAACTTTGACTCTTTGCTCTCTTTTGTTTTGGTGAGTAAGTATTGTAAAAATCATAGCTTTTTGGAGGCTGCGGTCCCTTCTGTTGCTTCTTGGGGATGGAGGAGTATTTTATGGGGAAGAGAGTTACTTCAAAAACGGTTGAAGTGGCATTTAGGGAATGGGGTTTCAATTGGGGTGTTTCGAGATGAGTGGATTCCTGGAGTTTCTAATCCCTTTAGAAGGACTTGTGCTGGCCAGTCCTTTACTGACTTTAGAGTAGTGAATTTATTTGATAAACACTTGAGGAGGTGGTGGGAACCTTTCATCTCTGTTATCTTCCCAAATGATGTGGTACCAAGGATTCTGTCTCTTTACTTTCCAGTTAATGAGATGGAAGATGACCTGATTCGGGAGCACACAAGAGATGGGGTTTTTTCCGTTAAGTCCGCGTATCTTGAGGTTCAATTCCCCCTAAGTTTCTAGTGTTTATTTGGAAGGTTATTCATCAAATTTTAGTGGTTAAAGATGCACTCATCCGACATAATGTTAGCAGTTGATCCGTCTTGTCCTGTGTGTGGGGAGGGTTTGGAAACTATCGAACATCTGTTCTTCCAATGCCACTTTGTGAGAAAGGTCTGGAGGGTTTCCTCTCTGGGCTTTGACTTTGAAGTGGGTGTTCCCGTGATGTTTGGAGAGTGGTTTAGTAAGTGGCTTAAGGAGGCTCCTGATAAAGAAATGATTTGTGATTCTATTCTTATAATGTGGGTCATATGGTGTCTACGGAATAATGCAGCTTTCAAAAATGAGAGTTGTGTCGTGGATAATGGTATGAGTTGTTTTTCAGGACTCAGAAGTTTGTGTAGGGTGGTTGGCAAAAAGGGGCGAATGGGGACTGAGGATGATGTGCTGCAAGTATTGGGGAATGTTGCTCATCCAGTTGGGAAGAAGCATAGCTTTTGGTTTCAAAAACCTGGGGTTTTACTTGATGAGGGAAAGCGTTGTACCTTTGTTATAGACGGGGCTTGGCATGAGGCTTGTACCTTTGTTATCGACGGGGCTTGGCATGAGGCTTCATTCCGGGGTGCTGCAGCTTGGGTTCAGAATGGTAAAGATATGGAGTCTGCTTTTCAATGCAGCTTCAGCGACTTTGGGGGAAATCAAAGCTGGGATTATGGTTTTGGAGTGGGCCATTAGTCATGGCGTTGCGGAAGTTCGTATCAATACTGACTACCTTGTCTTCGCTCAAGGCCTTTCCAGTCCAGAATCGGTTCCTTATAGTTTGCAGACTGTGTTATTAGACTTTATATTTTTATGTTCTTCTCTTATTATTGTTGAAGTTGTAAAAGTTCCTAGACCTTTAGTTAGGGCGGCTCATGCGGAAGCTAGAGCTGCTTCAATATAATGTTGTGTACTGTGTTTCTTTGTTTATGAATGGGTTTATGTTTGTCAAAAAAAAATGTCACTTTCTCACCTCTACCACATGAAAGATGAGAGTTCGAGTCTCGTTAGGAGCGCAATTGCTTAGTGTGGTTGTTGATGCTCTTTGGGCTTACCAACCTATATGCCGCTAATTAGCGGTATCCCTTTCCATCTCCGTAGAGCATTCACAATGGGTTTTATAACTAATGTTTTCATTGTGTGTATTAAGACTTGGCAAACAAAAATATATTTTTTTGTCACAATACTTGTATTAGTTTGTGTGCTAGATTATGGTAAATCTTGTAATGTGCTAGCATGTATGTCAAATTTGGCAAATATGTTAGCAAACAATAAGTGGTTATCATCTTTATAAATTCAAATTTTAACCATAAAACATTAATGCATAGTATTCATACATATTTGTGAGACCTATTTTTTATCCTGACAAATATTTTAACATAAATTTATCTAACTCATTAAAGATGTTTTAACACACTCATATGTTAACAAAGTCTAACACACCATCGTGGGATCCATTTTATTGTAATACACATTATCTTTAATGTTTGAAAAAACAACCCAAGAACTCAAGAACTTGTACCCGCACTACAAGAAATTTTGCTTTTCCCGGCATTTTATAAATGCCGATAAAAGTTAAAAAAATGCCGGTAAAGAGTATTACCGGCATTTATTACATATGCCGTCTAGGAGAGTGTCGGTAAAAGTACAAATGCCGGGAAAGGTCTCTATAAATGCCGGGAATAGTGTACTCATTTGCGGCATTTGTACAAATGCCGGGAAAAACTATAACATATAAGACAAAATGCCACATGGGCGCCACGTGTCCGCCACGTGGTGCTTATTTGTCACCCACGTGGCACGCAAATTTTGTGGGGAAATTGTCCTCCCCAAGATTCGAACTCAAGACCTTCGGCTCGCGCGCGTGGGGGACTACCATCTAGGCTAGCCACCATATTGAGTCCCCTTGAACAAAGAAAAATATTTATATTATACGGAGAGTATTCCCGGCATTTTTTTCAACAAATGCCGGTAATAGTTTAACGGTATTATTTTGGCGGAAAAAATCGACTTTTGTCGGCATTTTTTTAAACAAATGCCGGTAATAATTATTTTTTTCCGGCATTTCAAGAAATGCCGGTAATAATGGCTTTTCCGGCATTAAGTAAAATGCCGGTAATAAAAATGCCGGGAATGACCATTTTTCTTGTAGTGCCGCATCCTGAGAAATGTAATCCACGTAAGCGAACCCTGCCAGACGTAGGGTGTACCGATGGAGGGCAACCCTCAGGTCCGCCACATACCCGGGCCCCAACAAAGTAGACATCAACTCCATGGGCGTTGTCTATGGGCAATGACCCAACAAGAACCAAGAACGAGTGGGGGCACACCTCCATTATAGTGAAAGAAGAGAGAGAGAGGGGGAGGGGGGGCGGGCGGCAATGCTAAGAGAATTGCACATTTCTTTTTCTAGGATATATACAATTGCACATTTGAAAGCAGAAAGTCTACACATCCCGACCTTTACTCCCGATATTGTTCCCGACGCTGACGTGGCGGGTGGGCCCCATGTCAGTAGTTGAAAAATAAAAAAAGAAAAACCTGTTGAAATTTTAATTTTCCCTCCAAACCAAACCATTTCGGCATTTCCCCCAACCCAACATCTACAAAACGAAAGGAGAGAGGGAGTGAGGAGGAGGACCACTGATGACATCCACCACCGGCGACCACCACCAGCCTCACCCTCTACTTCTGGGTAACCACCACCAACTTCACCCTCCACTTTCGGTGACCACCACCAGCAGGAAAAATCTCCTGGGCCAAGCAACGACACTACCACCGACGCCGTTACCGACAACCAAGGTCTTGTTTTCTCTCTTTTTCTCTGGGTTGTCGATGACCCCTATGATTTCAGTCAATTCCAACCTTTAATTTCTCTGTAACTTGTTCAAAGCCAAAAAAAATTAGGGCTTTTGAAATTGGGGATTTTTTGTTCGAACCCTACACCATCCCATGTTCTTAAATTGCCCTCATCCACAAATATAGCCAACAGACAAGTTCATAAATGGGTGTTAGAGAAAGAGACAGAGTGAATACGAAATGGAAATTTTAGAGACCAACAGAATGTTCAGAGGAACACTTCAACAACAAACATATGAGCAGAAAACAAGCTCTGCTCTGTTTAATCGGGAATGGAGTGTAGATAATAAAGAATCAAGGAGTATTTGAAATGGGTATTGAAAATTCACAGAGAAAATCAAGCTCTCAAGAGGGGTTTGAGGTGAAATGGGTGGAATTAGGAGTATTTATCGACTCTCCAAGTATGGAACAAGTGCTCTGCTTTTCTTTCCTTTTTTTGATCTGATCATAAACCATACTTGGAGTCGCAAAAATGTGTGTAAGTTCCATACTTGATCTAAAACTGTAATGACTACAGTGACGATTGATGTTTTGATTATGATCAGTTCTGTTTTGAGAGTAGCCTAATTTGTTCCTTGAGTAACTGCAGTGCGATCTACTTGTATGCTAAATGGTCTGAAAGAAGAAAAAATGCATGTACTGAAATTAGGGTTTCTTGTCTAACTGAAATTATTGATGCCTATTGGTGAAAAAAATAATTTTGTTGTCAAAATGATGCATGACTTGGCCCTCTTTTTTTTATCTCATGAAGTCATTATGGATTTGGTGTCCTATCTTGTAATGATACTTATTCACCTTAGTTAATTGTTTGTTGAACATGTAGGTGATGTTTCCGATGTCGCTAGATTCTGTTCCTTTGACAATACCTCCTCGATCATCGAATCAAGATGAGATAGATACTAATAACAAAGAGGAGGTATGGAGTGGATACAATGGAGATGAAGAAGAGATATCGAGTGGTTCTTTTGAAAAAGAGTGTGATGAAGAAGAAGTATTGAGTCGTTACTAATTTTAGGAGGTTGATGAGATTTCGGATGCCCATATGTTTGGAACACAAGAGAGTGTTGGAAATGTAAATGTAAGAAACTTTTCTTTTTGCTAAGGTTGTACTATAATCCATTTATTGTGTTCCATGTTAGACTTTATTGTTTTTTACTAGAGTTGCTACATGGAGCAATTTATGCGGCCCAACATAATGTCCCATAATATGCGACCAACTATGGCACAAGGCGGAGCTATCCTCCCATTTTCTCCAAGTATGGCACAAGGCGGAGCCTTCCTCCCAAATATGACACAAGGCGGAATTGGAGCAGACTTTAACCAATTTTTTAACAACTTTCCAACTTCACAAAGCAACATGCCAAGTTTATTCAATACTGAAGTTTGGAGAGGACAATCAAGTATCATAAGTAGTCAAGTTTGGGGAGGAGGGCAATCAAGTTTAATGGAAAGTCAAGGGCAAGGTAGGAGAGGAGGACAAATTTCTTTTACAGAAATGTTGAATGCAAGGGATAACGACAAAAAGTAGAAGAATTGCTTGTTGATGTAGGGAGTTTCTTATATTTTGTTGGAAACTAATTTATAATGTGTGTTCAGTTTTTGCTTCATGTAAGAATCTGTCACTTCGTTATTTTTCTAATGTTGTATGAAATGGAATCTCTGGTATGCAATGAAACTCTTGATCTGTATCGCAAGCGTATCGGACTCGGCTCTATGTCCTAGTTAATGATGCTTTGTAGTTTTAAGTTTAATGCTGGAATGTAGAAATAATTTATAATGCTATTGTTGGTGCCTTTGGTCTTGTGGATGATAGGTTTCCAGTGTAATGCAACCTTTTGTTTTTGGTTCATATTCTGAAATTGTAACTAGAATTCTGCACATGTAAGTATGGATGTAAAATGGAAGTATGTTTTTTAGCACCTGGAAGTAATGCTGGTATAAAACACATGGAGTATGGTTTTTTGTTTAAGTATAGACTTGGTAGAATGTAAAAACAAATCCCAAAGGTAGGTTTTGGAAAAATTTCAGCACAGTCTCATCTATTTTTGGTCTTAACCCGACGTCTTGCATCTCAGTCAATACAACAAGAACAACAATAGTAATAGCATCAAGTTACCCATAAGCCCACACCAGGCATTTCTCATTCTAAATCCATTCACAAGCCAAAATTCATTCATAACACAAACCATAAAATCATTCACATCCAAATAAATAAGAGTACATTCTCCTCTCTAATTGTTTAAACCACATTTGCAAAACAAAAATAGACTACATTCAAGTATTTCAATTGTAGGACAAATAGGCCTAGTAATTACATCTCCATTTTTTTGCTATCAAATCATTCTACTTTTCTTCGCCACCAAATGATTTGGCATCTTTACTGCTTTGTTTGAGTTGCGGAAACCTTCTTCCCTTTCCATCTTATAGCATTCCATGCCCTCGAGCAACTCCCATAGCTATTGGATCTCCGATTCTCCGCAATTACCTTAAACAACCAAAATAAGAGATCAACTTAAAACTGTAAATGAAGAAATTAATGGTATATGCTGAGGTAGTGGTTCAAGCAATCAAAATCCAACCCATATATACGATAGATAAATGGTCAGACGGTGTAAGAGGAATGATTAGGCAGTTGAACAATCATCAATGACATATGATGCCTTCATCATATAGTGCCAAGTGACCAACATTACAGGTTGAGGCTAGAGACATAGAACATTTACACCCTAATAGATCTTGCCAAAGCAATAGCATTTAAACAGCATTAACTCTTTACAATTGAATGAGATTATGCAAGGCTAAAGTTTTAGACGGAAATTTATACATTGAACATGATAAGGATTCCAAACAAGTAACCAATAGGTAATTCATATCTAATAAGACTAAACAAAGTGAACAATTCTGGAAAAAGTAAGCTACACTATATAGTCATTCATTTCAGAGTGGAAAAACCTTAAAGATGTCTTGCTTCTTTAGTGACTAGAAATGTCTAGCACAACTATTATAAAGCAAGAGGCAACTAAATCACTCTATGAAGTTGCAAGAGTTGAAGATGCAATATGCAACTAATTCTATCCCCCTCATAGAACTATGCGCTTATAATTTTGGCCGTCAACTACGCATGCTACTAGTTCAACAAAATATTGTGATATTGAACTGTTGGGCAGCAAAAGCAACATGGATCTCTCGGCATATCGTTTAACGTTATTTGGTATGTACCAGCAACAAACTCCACTGAGGACATTGAAGCAACATAGAGCGCAAAATTTTCAGTTAGGCTGGTATAAAACTTCATACCTTTGCTCGTGTAGAGCTAATTGAGCAGAGAAAAGAATTTCCTAGTGGAGAAGATATAAAAACTTCTAAATTATCAGTACAGTGCACATGCTTTTTTTTCCTCTTCCAGAAGTACCTCTAATCCATTCACGAAAAGGATTTTGAAACGTGACAATTCAATTTCTTTGTAAATATAACTAAAACTACCTGTTCTAGCACGAGTTGATACTAATACTATGCTGCCTATAGGATGCATAAATCTTTGACTGTTGATGGATATAGGAAATGTAAATCTTATAGTTAGGATTTGAACCAAAAAATCCCCAATTTCACAAGCCCTAATTTTTTTTTTTTCCGGTTTCAAAAAGTTATAGTGAAATTAAAGGCTAGAATTGATTGAAATTGTAGGAGTCATCGACAACCCAGAGAGAGAGAGAATGAGACCTTGGTGGTCGGTAATGGTGCAGGTGGTGCCGTCGTTGCTGGGCCCAGGAGCTGGTGGTGGTTGCTGACGTGGAGGGTGAGGCTGGTGGGAGTCGCCGGTGGGGGTGAGGCTAGTGGGAGTCGCCGATTGTGACCGCGTTTGGGGGAAATCGCTGTTGTTGAACGTGTTTGGAAGAATTTCCAGATGGTATTGTTTTGGGGGAAATCGTCTCGTATGGATAATGGGGGAAATTTTCAGCGGGTTTTTTTTTTTTTTTTTTTCCGGCTGCTGACGTGGGGCCCACCCACCACGTCAGCGTCGGGAACACAATTGGGAGTAAAGGTCCGGATGTGTAGACTTTCTCTTCAGAAAGCGGGAGGCAATGCTAAGAGAATTCTTTGCTGACTTCGTAAATTTTGGAGAAAATGACGGCTCAGGATGTGTTTTGATAATTAATACATTCTAAGGGCATGCTAAGAACATTTGTTAATGAACAAAATATCCTTGGCGGGGTATTAATTATCAAAACACGTTATTGGCTGTCATTTTCCCTAAACTTTGCCGATCGATGAAGGTCGACACCTCAGCCTCCTTGCAGCATGACTTGAGGAGCTTCGTTCCTTCTATGGAGCATTGCCAGCACATCATGGTCTATGGGGCTGGGTCTATCGTTTTCGGTTTTCTTACTAAAAATAAATTTACAAAACAGGGAATATTTAACAATTATCCTGAATCCGAGATCGTCCACAAAGAGTAAAAATCTAAGCTGCGATATTTCCAATTGATTTTAATTTGAAAAGCAAATAGAAGTTTGATTTTGATTTGAGTAAACTAAAACTAAAATAGGTTGAGTCCGTCTATTTTTGAGCCTTTCTTAGATTCAATTTAATGATCAAGACATTCATTATTCAGAAATTACCGAGAACATGAGTTACGCTAAAAAAATCGTGTACTGCTTTCATCGGGTAAACTTGGCATAAGAGGTATGGGAGGAACTATGGGATGGCGGTTAAAATTGATATGAGCAAAGCCTTCCACCGTGTGGAATGGAGATTTTTGGAAGTGATGATGCTCAAAATGGGCTTTGCTCCTAAGTGGGTCAGTTGGATTCTTGAATGCTTATCGACAGTCTCTTACTTGGTTCTAATTAATGGGGAAAGTCATGGTTTCATTGAGCCGTCAAGAGGAATTAGGCAAGGAGACCCTTGGTCTCCCTACCTTTTTCTTATTTGGGCGGAGGGTCTCTCCCGAATGTTGAAGGACGCATAAGAGAGGAAGGTCTATAGGGGGATTCGTATCAGTCAAGGAGGTCCACCTGTAAGTCACCTCTAATTTGCGGATGATACATTATTATTTGGTCGTGTGAATAGTACCGATGTGGGTCACCTGGTTCGTATTTTGGGAGAATAAGGCAGAGCATCTGGACAAGAGGTCAATTTTGGAAAGTCTAGTGTTATCTCTTTAGCAAAAATACGCCGGTATGATGGGTATTCTATTCAATTTGACTCTTCTTTGGGGAAATATCTGGGGCTTCCTGCGGAAATAGGCAGATCCAAGACGGAAATGTTGAGGTCTATCACTAACAAGATTAGACATCTTACAGAAGATTAGAAAGGGAAGAAGTTGTCGCTATCTGGAAAATAAATTACGCTCAAGACAGTGGCGCTTGCAATTCCTATTTATGCTATGGCTTGTTTCTGTTTTCCGAATGCGGTGTGCAACGAACTAAATGCCACAATGGCTCGGTTTTGGTGGGGTGATGGAACAGACAAAAGGAAAATCCATTGGATGAGTTGGGAGAAAATGGTGGAGAAGAAATCTGTGGGAGGACTTGGCTTCAGGGACATCTCTTGCTTTAATTTGGCCATGCTGGCGAAATTTGGTTGGCGATTATTAACGGATGGAGCCTCGATCCTTGTAGCTCGAGTTCTAAAAGCCAGATATTATCCCAACAATACGTTCCTTTCAGTGGAGTGTAGTGCTAATCCGTCGTAGGCTTGGCACAGTGTATTAGCGGGCTGTATTATTCTCCAGAATTGGTTCGATGGAGGGTAGGAAATGGAGTATCAAAGTGGCTTTGGATCCTTGGCTTTCTCGGACGGGAACTTTCAAGCCGAGAAGGGTGGCTCGTATAGGGGAGGACCTTTTGGTTAGTAATCTAATTGATGAACATACCCACAGATGGCGAGTGGAACTTGTGAATGACGAGCTCTGAGAAGATGAGGCTAAGGAAGTAGTGGCCATGGCTCTGCCGATTACAGATATGAATGATAGACTGATTTGGCACCACACTTCGAAAGGTCTGTATCCAGTTAAATCGGGGTACGAACTGGCCCCTAATTTGAAGCGGAATGGGATGCTCGGTAAGCGTGGTATAGGGGAGTCAAGCAGTAGAGAGGAGGACAAGCGTATCAGGAATGAGTTGTAGGCTGCGCCCACCCCGGGTAGGATCAAGCATTTTTTATGGAAGAGCTATCATAACATAGTCCCTGTCAAAGAGGTACTTTTTCGTAGGAAATTTGTGGGAGACCCTATCTGTCCAGTGTGTTTGGAAGAACCGGAAAGTCTTGTCCATCTTTCTACTCAATGCAGGTTTGCGTAATCGGTTTGGAAATCCTCCCCTCTCTCTCTGGATGCGGCTGCCGTTGTGGGGTGTTACTTCCGAGACTGGTTCACAACCCTCTTAGCCAGATGGAAGGACTGTTGAGGGGCGAAGGGAGCAAGGGACAAGGGGGGCAGCCGACCCCGCTGCCTCCCAATTTTTTTTAGGGATTGATATAATTTTTTATCTAATTTTTACTCATTTGACCCCCCTTTAAAATTCATTTTCGCCCCAACCCATATATAAGGGTTTTATACTTAGGAAAAAGAGGAGTCAAAATAGAATATCCACCTACAAACCATTACAAACAAGGCTATCATGCATCATTTTCAAAGTATGAAAAATCGTTGAGATCTTTTGTGAATTGAAGTTGTATTTTGTTATTAATATATATTTACTTTTTGATTAACTTGATAATTTGATTGTTCCTTTCAAATAACAACTAAAAAAAGTAAATCATATATGGTTCAATTTTCGACCCCACTTAACAAAAATTCTGGCTCCGCCCTGTTCGGACGGGGATCGGCTTGTCTCTCTGACATGCTCTATTATTTGGAGGATATGGAAATGCAGAAATGGGGTTGTGTTCTCGAGCAAGACTTGTGATTATAATACTGCAGTTAATTTGGCTGTTAAGGACTTAGATGAATTCTTGGATGCCCAAGATTGTGAAAACCATGAAAGTGGGAACACGAGAGATGGATTCCATGCTGGGGTTCGAGATTGGTGTCCGCCAATGAACGGAACATTTAAGGACGGAACCAGAATTTTATCTTAGCAATGGGGAAATGTATACTAAAAAAATAAAAATAAAATGCATTACAATATTAATAGTTATCGGTTCCAGAAAAATTTAAAATAACATATCAAAAACTATACTAAATGATGTTCATCATGTACACATGGAGTACCAAAAAACCTAATTTTAATTTTGGATATCGATAATGGCATTGTTATTAAATTCTCTTAATTTTTTTAGGTTAAGCTGTTTTAGGGTTAGAGTGTGGAGTTTTTTTTTCTTAATTACACATCATCACTTATATTATTTCACTTTAGCCCAAAATTTAGTTTTGAAATACTTTTTTGAGTCTCTTTTTCTAAAAAAAAAATAGAAGATTTATGACTAGTATATAAAAAAAATAAGGAAAAAAACTTTGTAGTTGCAAGATTATATAAGTTAGGGATAAAAAAAATTCACATATAATAATGGCAATTTCTAAAATTCTTGTCGTGGCAGCCGCCGCTACTAGATCTCCTGGTTCCATCCTCCGAACGATGAAAGCTCAACTTCGATGTGGGAGTTGGTAAGCAAAGTCACAGAGGAGGTATTGGTTTGGTTTTGAGGGATTCGAGAAGACGATTCGTGACAGCAAGGAATACGCCTCTGGAGGGGATAACAGACCCATTGATTGCTGAGGCAATAGCGGCTCGTGAAGGGCTGATTTTTGCGTCCTATCTGGGAGTAGAAAATTTACTGGTTGAAGGGGGGGACTCGCTGAATCTCATTCATATGATCAAGAGAGAAGTTAATGTTGACAATAGCGTTGAGGTCATTGTCGAAGATATAAGAAGAATGGCAATTTCGTTTTGTGTGCATTTGTGTTTAGTAAGCGTGATACTAATAGTGTTGCTCATTGTTTAGCGTGTAGGGGTTTTAGAGGTGTAGGTCTTTCTATTTGGGAAGCCTATGTGCCTAATTGGCTATTCTCTTCTTTGTCTAAGAATAGATGTGCCCTTTGATGTTTTCTCTTTAAGTTATCAATGGAATCTCTAACCTTTTGGCAAAAGAAACTTGGCAGAATTACAATAATGCTATGAACACGCCTATCGGCCACTCTCCGACCTCTACTCTCACACAAATGTGTGGGGCTTATCTCACAATTAAATATGTGGGGCTAACACTTATGTGAGAAAGGAGCGATCGAGAAGTAGTTGATAGGAATGTACGTAGTATTGTTAAAAAAACAAAAGAGGTGCTACTCCACCTTAATTACTATGTCCTAGAATTTTGACTTCACTGTTTTGTTCCCTTCTACCCATTTTACTTTTCAGTTACTAGTTGGAATTGAATAGCTAGGTTTAATCTCACGAATCCATGATGGAGGTGGTGTCCCAATACGCAAAAGTAAATTTGAAGACTCTAAAAAATATGATAAGTCCCTCTAAGATTCTCTCATGAAGTATAAAAAATTAAAGAAAAGGGGAAATAAATTACAAAATCTTTCCTCAATATGTCAAAATTCATTCTTTATTTTGGAGTTTTAGAGATGGGTTTTGAAGATGCTCTTATGGGCTAGTTCATATAGGTTTTTGCCCCAATTTTTATCAAAAGCTTTGCAAGTGGATAATGAAACGGGTCCTTATAAATTGGGCAAGTTATGCATAAACTGGCCTGACCACCTCCTGTTATAAATAAAAAAAATTAAACAATTTTAACAAACCGCAAATGAAACATTCAAATTAAGTCCTCAACATGCAATTAAGGAAAAAACATGAAGAAGGTGTCATGATAATGCCTAAGTTATCCCTCTTATTCAAGCATAATTAGTCATATATATGGCAAAATAAAAGTGTTCAGTTAATTATGGGCCCACTTGCGAAGGTTGTTTTATCTTGCTAAAAGTTGGAAAAGCAGTTAAGCTAATACTAATTTTGAAGGATGAAGGGATAATACTAATTTTATGTAGGCGATAACCAATGAGAAATAGATTACTTTATAATGATATGTACAAACTTTAAGTTGCAATCAATTAACTACTCCTACCACATTTTTCTGACTTTAATTCTTGACTTTGAGAGAAAGCAAGTGTGCAGAATCTTGTCCTCCCTCCATGAAAAATAGAAAAGGGGTCTCAATCATGGTTTTAAATCCTTTTTCACTGCCCCTTTTTCCATATGACCTTGGGCAAATAGTGGAAATTAGTCAATTCATTAAGAAAAATGGTTACACACCCTTATTTGGGTTTATACCTTAATGTACCCTTTAAATTTCTTGAATTCAAGACATTTTGTAAAAAACTTATACTACCTCCATCCCAAAATAAATGTTCGATATGCAAATGAGGACTTAAAATAATAATTTTCTACAAGGAAAAATTTCAACTTTTTTCATGAATTCAAAGAACTCAAGGATATCTACTAAATTGTTGAAAAAAGTTTGAATTTTTCTTAGAAAATTTGTATATATTTTTAAGTTCTTATTTTGTGGACTGAACATTTTTTTGGGGATGGAGGGAGTAGTATTTTGGACATAAAATTTGAATCTCAATATTTGTATTTTACGAAAATTCGTCTTGAGATGTTATAAATTTGTAAATGAATTTGTGAAGTGCTACACAAAATGCTACGAATACATAGCATTCATCAATGAGTGCGTAATGTACACTTTCAAATAGAGGGTGTAGCATTTCCCAAACGTTATTGATAATTAGGTTTGGTTTTGATTTGATTTCATTTCCTAATAGTATATATATTTGCAATACATGTAAAAGAAATACTTGTGAAGTTCTAGTAGGAGAAATTCACATTCTGATAGTATATAGTAGCGAGCATGTGCCAAGCACATTCTTGAATGATGTTCATTGAAAGAATCAAAGAAATATGACAACATATAGGGGCCGGTTCCTCTTACATAAAATTTGATACAAATTTTTTGTAGGACTCATTTCGGGGTTTCATGCAAATGATTCGAGCTGTTTAATTTGTTTAAATCGTATCTTTAAGGTTTTCGTAAAAAATCAACTCATTCAAATATCGGTAAATGCTTAATTGGTTCATTCATTTAGTTCCTGTCAAATTTTACAGGATAAAATTGAATGAACTCATCAAGTCCTTATTATTATCAGAAAGAGTTGATTTTTTACAAGAACTCTTAAAAACCTATTTTAAACGAATTGAACGGCTCCGATCATTTGAGTGAAACTCCGATTAGTGTTGTGTAGCATTTCCAGTCCATCCGTTTATGAAATGCAATCTAAAGGCAACACCATGTCGTTAATAATTATCATGGCACGAATGACACTTGTTTTTGTTTATTTATATGTGCTATATAATTGAAGTTACGTACGTAAATTTGACTTCTTCATGAGAACAACTAGGAAATGCAAGTTGACTCATCCTTCAATGGGTTAGCTTGGCAATTTTGGCTTGAGACTTAGGGATTTATTTTCTTTTAGAAGTAATTAAAGTTTCAGATTCATTTAATTATCCTTGTCACCAGTTTTTGATTTGGGGTTCCTCACCTCCATGCGTAAGCTTGTAAAACGATTGTAAGAAGGATTGTAGAGATTATTTTGAGGTGCGTGCAAGCAGACCCAGAACACCTTAGCTACATTAATTGCAAAAGAAATTAAAAAATAAAACTAGGAAATGCTAGTTGTCTAGCTACTTTTGGCCTCCTTTTTTATTTTTTGTTTTTGAGGAGGGACATTATATATTTTCCTTGCACATTCATGTTGTTACATCCTTGTCATCATTCTATTCATTGCATTAATTAATTATCTTACGTAACGAATATTTTCTTCTTCGATCTAGTTCTTTCTTCAAACTGCCACGAAGATTTGTTATTAGTAGTTAATTAGCCATTGTGTCGTGAATTGCTGGATTCATTCGCAATCAAATGTAATATTTATAAGATCCAAAGTTGCGATTTTAATATATCTTGGTGCATGGTATTACGATTGACGACTCACGTGACCAGAGACACTAATTAATTAATTAATTAATTGGGTTGTGACGAACAAAACCGGTTCACTCACACAATATTTTAGTACAAATTTCTATATAGACCCTGTAGTTCCACCTGATATTTATTCATTGGCGAGATTATTTAACAGCACACAACATCCTAAAAAGAAGAAAAATCTTCCTGGAATTAAGAATATATAAAGAAAAAAGGATAAGAATAATTTTTTTTTTTTTGGGGGTGCTATAATGAAAGCATTGGTATTGTACCCCGTCACCTCTACCAAGGAGTACGATATTCCATCATACCACACTATTATTTGTCGCGGACATCACCCCTGCACGGCCGAAGCTAAAATCCCACCACATATATAGGTGATATTAAGAGTATATTTTGCCATAAAAAAGGGGTATGAGAACTCGATTATGGGCCTTGTCCAACTAGGTTACCACTAAACCAACCCCTCACTGCTAAAAGGCAAAGAATTAATTGCGCTTACATGAAAGATAGGTGCAAGGTGCGCAGATTCGGACCTCACAAAAATTATAGAGCCCACACAAACAATTCTTTCGCAAGAGATTTGTCTCTCACAGTTGTTTCACTTCTATTTGAATACATAAAGGGGAACGCTACCACTTAGAATTAGGCAAATTCTAAAGGGTGCCTTTGGGGCACACCTATGGACACATGTTCAAATACATTTATTACATTTTGTTATACTCATTCCAAGTTCTATTAATTACTACCTTGAGAATATAAATCATTTCACCAAAAGAAGTTTAAAAGTATTTTGAATGACAAAAATACCATAACTCATTATTTTCCTCTGTCTTTAAAATACAAAAATAAAAAAAGAGGAAAAATGGAACCCCACCACTTTTCTTTTCTCTTCTCCGATAGTTTAAAAATACTCGTACTTATTTTGAAGGTTCAACCAAACTCCTCCATACGCCTACTGTCAAACCAAATGAATTCCACCTGTGCCACCAAGCAAACTAAGGTATGAATTTTTTCTTCTACATCTCCATACCTTTTTTTTAAGAGTTACTTAGAAAGATTTTTTTTTTTTTTTTGTGGAAAATGACTTTTACCTTTATGTAGAATTATTACAAAGAAAATGTGTGAGGATCTATGTGCAGGACTCCGTTGTAGTTTAATTACTTTCACTTTTTGGGTGCAGTTTTCAACTTCTATGAGATATCCAAAAAAACAGCCTAACTCACACAATCCAAGTTTGCTTAAGAGCAAGACAATGGGCAGATCTCCATGAGGGACCCAAACCTCCATATAGATACACCTAACTGGTCCTCCAATTCAACCAACAAAAATTGTTGTGCCTTTGAGAGAGACTCCTCAAAGTCTGTTGACCTGATTCCCCACCTCACTTAATTCTGTACGTACTTGACCTCAATCAATCCCCTCTGAGAATCACATTCGTACAAAATTATGTACATTTGGATGCTTAATACTACGTTTCACTTACTCAAACATGATTTTGATTAAAAGTTTTTGTACCCAAAACTTTGCTTTTTATTGCATATACATATGATTTTGGCTGAACAAGAGAAGAAGTAAGTGGCTTGTTGTTTGCAGTGGGCTGTTATTGATTAATTGTATTGTTGTTGGTTTTGTGCATGTTGGCTTACGCTTCTTCTCGTTCCCGCTCTTATTTGCATTGGAATTTGATTCTTCACTTCTTCTTTTGCGCAAGTTGAACGGTACAATAGCATTTGATCGCTTGAGAGCTAGCGAATGGAGATGGAGGCTCCGCCGAGAGGAGGGGATGGCGGGGGAGGAGAGGCGTCGGGTGGGTGATCTTGGCAATGATGACGAGAAGTGAGTGTTAATGGAGGGATTGTGGAGAGTAAAGGGAAGGGTTTTGATTATGTGCATCTTGTAGGCTTCCTATCACGTGCAACTGGGGCATTTAACGGGATAAAGATGCCACATCAGAACATTTATTTTGACAAAATAGATGTAATATAATAGCAGATGTCTAAATTAAGGGGATTTTTGTAAGTATAGGTGTTTAATTGAAATAAACTAAAGTTCAAGTGTTTATGGAACATTTGGAAAAAAATTCAAGTGCCATTTTGAAAATTTTCCTTCTAAAATTTAGACTTAGGAATGGGTGTACGCTATGGCTGGTGAGGCCGTGGCTCTTCAGGTTGATGTTTGTTAGAGCGAAAAGATTAGTGTGGTAAGAAGAAGAATGGCAAAGGTGGTGATTGAAGGGTAAAAAGGTAAATGGGCGAGTTATGTTAATGCTACAGCATTTATGATTTGAGGATAACTTTTTTTTTTTGAACAGAATTTCATTGAGGATAACTTATTTATGTAGGTGTTAATAATAGGGTTACAGCCATCAAATTAGACCTTGCCACGTCATTAGAATGTGAGTTTTTTTTTTTTAAAAACACCCACATGCACCCTCTTTACTCAATCATTTCCCTTTCCCTTTCCCCCCCAACCCCCCCCC